>CAVNYN010282342.1:0-30359 GCA_963692815.1 Nyctanthes arbor-tristis | reverse complement strand
TGATGGCAATATTTTCTGATATGGTGGAGAAGTTCATTGAAGTATTTATGGATGATTTTTCGGTGTTTGGTGCGACATATGATGAATGCTTAAATCGCCTAAGCTTGGTTTTGGAGAGGTGTGAAGAAACGAACCTAGTGTTGAATTGGGAAAAATGTCACTTAATGGTGAAAGAAGGGATTGTTTTGGGACATTGAGTTTCAGCTCAAGGAATAGAGGTAGATCGAGCTAAGATTCAGGTGATCGAGAAGTTGCCACCACCAACATCAGTTAAGGGTATTCGCAGTTTCCTTGGACATGTTGGGTTCTATAGGAGATTCATTAAGGATTTCTCTAAAATCACTAAACCACTCTGCAAATTATTGGAGAAAGATGTGCCGTTCAATTTTTCCGAGGAGTGTCTAATTGCTTTTAACACCCTGAAAGAAAAGTTGACTTCAGCACCAGTCATAGTTGCACCAGATTGGAGTATGCCTTTCCAACTAATGTGTGACGCCAGTGATTTTGCAGTTGGAGCAGTTCTGGGACAGAGGAGAGATAAAATTTTTCATACTATTTATTATGCCAGCAAGACTTTGAATGACGCTCAGATAAATTATGCGACTACCGAGAAGGAACTGTTAGCAGTGGTATTCGCCTTTGAAAAATTTCGTTCATATCTTATTGGGTCAAAGGTGATAGTCTATACGGATCAATCGGCTCTCAAATATCTTCTTGCCAAGAAGGATGCAAAACCCTGGCTGATTCGTTGGGTTCTGCTCCTACAGGAATTTGATTTGGAAATTAGAGATAAGAAGGGAACAGAAAACTTGGTAGCAGATCACTTGTCCAGACTTGAGCAGACATAGTCTATTGTTGGGGAAGAGATTCAGGAAAATTTTCCAGATGAGTGGTTAATGCAACTGGCTAAGGCACCTTGGTATGCAGATCTCGTTAACTTTCTAGCCAACAATATTATTCCACCTGATTTTTCTTATCAACAAAGGAAAAAATTTCTTCATGATGTGCGTTTCTTTTTGTGGGATGAGCCATTCTTGTATAGGAGGGGACCTAATCAAATTATTCGGAGGTGTGTGCCAGAGGAAGAGGTGCTACCTATTTTAGAAAGAATGCATTTCAGACCATATGGAGTGCATTTCAAAGATTGGTCTATAAAATCAGAAGATGCACTGTGGGCTTACCGTACAGCTTTCAAAACACCCATTGGAATGTCTCCATACCAGTTGGTGTTTGGAAAATCTTGCCATCTACTTGTTGGGATTGAGCATAAAGCCTTTTGGGTAGTCAAGGCATTGAATTTTGACTTAAAAGCAGTAGGAGAAAAGAGGCTCCTACAACTTAATGAGTTAGATGAATTTCGTCTCGAAGCATATGAGAACTCAAGGTTGTATAAGGAAAGAACAAAAATGTGGCATGACAAACGCATCCAGCACAGAGAATTTAAGGAGGGTGAGCAAGTTCTACTGTATAATTCAAAACTCAAACTTTTTCCTGGAAAGCTACGCTCAAGGAGGTCCGGCCCCTTCACTATCGCAAAAATATTCCCTTATGGTACAATTGAACTCCATCATCCGGAAAAGGGGAACAATTTCAAAGTGAATGGTCAACGGGTGAAACATTATCTGGGAGGGGATTCCACAGAAGAAGACTCCTCCATTAACTTGAAAGATGCTTAGTGATCATCAATAAAATCGAGCTCAAGACTATAAATTGAGCGCTATTTGGGAGGCAACCCAATTTTCTAACTCTTTTCTTTTATTTAATTATTTTTGGTGCATTTAAAAGTTATTTTCACATTATTTTTCTTTACCTTTAATTGTTTTTTTTTCTTTTTTTAGGCAGGTAGCATGTCATATCTAGTATTTTACATTTATGTATTAAAAAAAAAAGAAAAGAGGTAGACTGCGGCAGACCGCAGTATGCAAACCCGCGGCCAAGCCGCGGGCGATGAAAATTCTCTGCTGCCCGCCGTGCTTGCCGCGGCCTAGTCGCGGGCCGGGGTCGGTTTTTTTTTAAACCGACCCCCTTCATTCGTGTGTGCCCCCAAACCCTCTTGTTTACATATTCTCTTCACTACAACCCTTCAATTACACCAAAACCCAACTCTTGCACTTGTTATTTACTTGTTCACATCAACATTTAAGAATTTGTTTGCTTGATTTGTGCATTACATAGGTATGTGAACACCGCTACAAATTTTTGAACTTGATATGTGGTATGTTTCTATCTACATGGTTTTGTAGGATGCTTAATGGGTTAAGAATGTTCCATAAATGTTGATTTTACTTGTTGTTTGTGAATGAAATCTTCCATGGATAGACTATGAATCTTATGAACCTTGAATTTTTCTTAGGTTAATTTTTGCACTCCATGTGTTCGACGAATTGCCCCAACCAAATTGTTCATTGATTTCATTTTTATGACTTAAGATATTAACTTGCTAAGTTTGGGGGAATTTTTTTATATGCTTTGAATATCAAAACAAAAGGTGAATGGCTAACCATTATGTTGACATTTTGAACGGCTTGGAGTTTTTAATATTATGGAATATTGTTATATGTTTAAGGTATTCATTACTTTCAATCATTGATATTATCTGATTCTTAATGTCACATACAACAATGTTTACTTACAGGTTGTGACAATGCCACTAAAAACAAGAATGAGCAAAGGAAAAGTTGTAGCCGAGAGCTCTAATGCTTCCAAAAGGCCAAGGGTAGAACGAAATTATCAAGCATTCACCGATGATGAAGCAAGGCGTAGGTATGATACTTTTAAGGATGTTGACTTCATTTACGAACGAACAGTCGATATCCAAGCCTTAAGGAATGTGGGGGTTGCGAATCTCATTAATACAAAAGGATGGAATAGGTTTCTGATCAATACACCTCATAAGGTCTTCCCGGCCATTGTTCACAAATTCTATGCCAACTTTAATGCCACTATTGAGGATGAGGACAATGAGCACCGGTTTCACACTTATGTTCGGGGTGTGTGGGTTCCCTTCAGCCCGGATGTTATTGCAGACTATTATGGGATACCTCGCAGGACATCAGAGTTGCCGGTCATACCTGACTGGAGTATTGTGATCCACGACAGTTTTAATGAGAAATCTCCAAAGACATGGCCTTCCAACAACAGGGTTTCCCCCAGTGTGCTCAATGCAAAATACATGCTCTTCCATCTTGTCCTATGCAACAATATTCTTCCAATATCCAATACGACGAATATCTATAGCAACAAGCTCCACTTACTTTATGCCTTCGCATAGGGACATGATTTGGATTTTGCAGGAATGATATTTCACAAAGTGAGGGAAATAGCCAAGAACTGCAAAAGTCCAGTTGGTGTGCCCTTCTTTAATCTTGGGGCTTTGAGAGCTGGCTCGTGTGCCTATACTTCCGTCCGAAAGAGAAAAAACTACATCGAGTGCTCTAAATCTTCGCAGTTTGTGCCAGTCAAACGTCCATTGTGTTAAAATCCATAATAGACAGCATTTAAGTGAAGAAGAAGAAGAGCAAGATGAAATTGAAGAAATGGAAGCTGGGGGATCAGAGGAGGAAATGGCTAGACAGGATCCACAACAACTAATGTAGCCACCACCGAGACGTCGAAGAGGTGGTGTGAATTTTGGTCCAGTCCTTGAGTCTATGCAGGCACAGATGATAGCAGACAGGGAGTTTCACGAGCAACAGTACCAAAGGCTTTATGCGGAACAGCAAACCATTATTGAGACGATACGTGCTGACCGAGAGTAGCAAAGAAGAGAGCATTAAGAGGTGATGGATATGTTTGCGCGCCTTATGCAACTACAACCACCGCCACCCCCTCTGGAGATGTGAGTTTCCGTCAGAATCAACATTGATCCAAATAGGCTTTAACGAGTAATATCCTTCTTTTATTTTTCGTTACATTGCGACAATATAAGAATTTAAGTTTGGGGGAATGTAACCATATTCACTTAAGTTTATTGTTAATGTGTGATGTGTGATTTATTGTTTTATGGTCTTAGTTTTTGTTTTATGGTTTTAGTATTTTTTTTTCGTAAAAAAAAAATTCAATTTTTTTCTTTTTTCGTTTTGCCTTGCCGGCTAGTTTGATTGAAATCACCTAGAACTTGTGTTGTTTGTGATTTGTGATGGGACATTGCTATATGAATTAAATTTGGTGAAAATTAGCTTGTCTATATTTGACTCGTTCTTTATTTGGCATAAGTCACCATAATCAACACTTTAGTCGGGTGAATGATCTAGATAATAGTAAAAATGGAGAATTAGAATACCTTACCCTTTCATTGTTCTTAGTTGTAAATCCTCATTGAGTTTAAGTTTGGGGGAGGTTGAGCCTTGAGGATGCTAGTAAGTTTGGTGTGGATTCCGTGCATGTTGAAATTTGTGTGGAGTGTCTTCGGCTGACCAATTGAAACTAGGCAATGACTAGATGCTGGTTATCTCATCCCTACTTTTAAGCCTTACACAGATTAGGTCTGAAAAAAAAAACTAATGTCTTTGATGTGTCTTTACCACTCTTCAAAGCATGTGTGACTTGAGCAATTAGGTCCTTAGGGGTCTTTCAAACCTGGTGCCCTGGGTCAACTGAACTGGAAGTCATCAGCCCAAAGCTCGCTAAAGGGTCATATAGAAAGCCCAGTGAAGAGGTAGATTGCACATAAGACATATGAAGCTATGAAAAGAAAAAAGAAGAGAGCAAATCTCAATAAAAAAAAAGCCAGAGAAAGATTCTGGCTTGTGAAAAAAATAGATTGAATGGTAGAAGAATAACTGCAAGGCTACACTTCAATTTTTGGGGATGTAGATTGCTAGTAAGTCTGGTGGATAGTGGGAAAGTCGGGGCCCTCCAAAATTGGGAGAATCCATATTGACTAAGTTAGTATTTTTGTGGTAAGATCTAAACCAACTTGATACTTCCTTGAGAGATGAGAGATTTAAACCTTTAAGCATATATCCCTATGAAAAAAAGAGGTAGTGAGAAAGAAAAAAATAATAAGTTTGGGGGATATGTGCCTTTCACGAGAGGGTGAGAATACATTTGACTATTGTGGTTTGGGGAAGCCCGACTAAAGTGTATGATGGTGGGTGTGATTATGCACATTCTCTAGTCAAGCATCAGATGAGTTTACTGTTAGTGGCAATGTTCTGTGACAGTCATGAATGATGTAGGGTAGGATGTTGGCAAGTTTTTATTTTATGTTATGTGTTTAATTTTATTTTGTGTGTTTAATGTAATTGGGTAAATTTCTTGCTCGGGGCGATCAAGGGTTAAGTTTGGAGGAGTTTGATAAGTGTATTTTATATACAAAAATCTTCTCTTAACTTATGCAATTTTACATGAAACCGAACAGATTTCTACCTAATTTGTGTGGATATGGTTCATACAGGTGAAAAGCTCAAATTGGAGTGATACAAGGAAAAAGAATGATTTTTAAACCAAATTGAGGCTTTGCATTCAAGAAATAGCATCGAGGTAGGATTGTTCGAGAGTTCGGGGTGAGAAGATCATTTGTGATGTGTTTAAAGAGAGTGAGGACCTTTATACAGAGTCCAAGAAGTTTAGAGACGTGTTTAAAAGAAGGGAAAAACCTAAAAAGACTGTTACCGCAAGAAAAACTCAAAACAGGGACTAAACTGCACGCCATGGAAGTAGGCCGCTGGCTGGCCTCGGCAAGCATACCCGCGGCTACCCGCCGGATTGGCTGAAAATCTGTTGGCCGCGGCCCGCGGCCACCCGCGGCCCGTATCGGAAGACGCCGTTTACTTGTTTTCAGGCCCTTTTGACACATTCTAGGGTTCTAAAGCCTCCCCAACTATAAAAGAACGAGAACCCTTCGGTAAAAGGGGATTTTGGATGATTGAAACTCATTCTTGAGGGCTAGAAGATTGGAGCAAGGGCGTGGAGATTGAAGCCGGGGTTCGCGTGAAGATTGAAGAACGTAGCTCTTCGTTTGGTGCAAACGTTTTCTTCGTTATTCTTCGTCTTTTCTTTGCTAGAATCTGTTCATGTATTCAAACTCAATGAATGCTTATGTTATGAATTCTTTTATTATGCGTAACTAATTTTCCTTGTTGAGACAATCGATGAAGCAATGGATATGTTTTGATTATGTTAATCCCATTCATGACTCTAATTGTTATTGCGTGCTTATTTTCTATTGTGATATGTAATTACCTTTTATGAGCCTGATCAACTTGTAATTGCGTTAGTGAATTCGTGAGGAAACTGAGAGGTAAGTCACCAATTTAGCACTTCAATAGGAAACATGAATTGTATAGAAGATAGAAATATACTTTTTTGATTTGTGTGACCACAAAAATGGTTTCTTGTTAATTAATGCACTCAACTAGGTTGAAATTCACATAGCGATATAGTGAGTTTACTTGGTTGGGTAGATTTGAATTTGCTCGAGAGAGGTTTTCAATTAAACTTGTGAAACTGGTTGTGAGCACGTGATGGTGAATTGTCATGAGTGGGATTACATAATTGGAATGCCTATTTATTGTGGATTCGTGAGTCTCAACGCTTTCATTCATATATTTTCTAGTCCATTAATTTGAGTTGCTTCTTAGATTAAAATAGATAGAGCATTTAATTGATAGTTTAAACAATCCCATTATTCTTTTACAAACTTTTAATTTCTTTATTCAACTGGTGTGAAATTGACTTAAGTGAAATAGGTGCCAATTTTCCCCGTGGGATCGACATTCGAGACTCGTCTAGTCCTATACTACTTGAACGGTATCGTGCACTTGCGATTTCGCTTATCAGAGGATTTTTGGTGAATTGTCATTGCGTAAATAAATTGGTTTGTTATATTGGTATCATTAGTTAACGCCCCGTTTTGAATTGCTTTGTAGAATATGACCTTACTATGTGGTCTTGATCATTTTGGCTATGTGGTATTCTTTGTGGTATTATGACCTTACTATATGGTCTTGGTCATTTTGAATTGATATTAAATCATGTGCGCACCACGGGTAGTAGTTAACTATTGATGAGGCCCTTTTGTGTATTCATTTGGCTTTGTACATTCTATAGTTTTCTTGAAAATGTATTTCTCAACCGAAAGGTGAAACAATGTATTTTGTTACTCACTGAGTACGTTATACTCACTCCCGTTTTCTACAATTTTGTAGATAGTGGAAAGCTAGACAATCGAGAAGCAAGCCAAGAACCGGAGCGTGCTCGTGGATGGAAGTGGATTTTGCATGTAGAAAGAAATCTATATTGTGGAGCTCTAAGGATATATTTGGTTATGAATATATTTAAAATAATACACGAGTTTAATATCTTTTGTATTGATAAGTATGTATATGTACAAACTTTGCTTTCTCACGGTTTTGTTTGGCTAAGACAATAAATGAAATACTTATTATCATAATCTGTTGTGCTATTTGATATTTTCTAAATCTAAATGAAGTTGTGCCAAGCGTTTATTTTATAAGTCCCGTCCCCAGAAATTGCACAAACAAATGAAATTAAATTCAAAAGCTTCCGCTCTAGTATTTGTAAATTAGTATAAGATATTATCAAAACAATAAGAATATGGTAATAAAAATTGAGGGCGTGACATATGTGTTTCATTCCCCTCCATTAGTTTAGATGGCCTCACATGCGGGTCCATGAAAATAATAGAAAGAAACGTGTCACATACACTGATTCCCTTTATTTGCTGGATTTCCTTTCCAGTTGGCCCGTTTATTATTCAAATAATCTCAAGTTAAATTTCCTTCTTTTTTTTTTTTTAACACTATATCTCAAGTTAAGTTGATGTTGGAATTCAAATAATCTCAAGTTAAATCCCTCTTTTTTTTTTTTAACACTATATCTCAAGTTAAGTTGATGTTGAACTTTTATCCTTACAAAATTAAAAAAAAAAAAAAGTATTGAACTTTTATTTAACAATAGAATTATTCAGGATTTTCAACAAAATCTTGGTGCACATATACCGAGCCCCTTTATCTGTTGGATTTCCTTTCCGGTTGGCTCGTTTATTATTCAAATAATCTCAAGTTAATTTCCTTTCTCTTTTTTTTTTTCATTTTTTTTACTATATCTCAAGTTAAATTGATGTTGAACTTTTATCCTTACAAAATTTAAAGAAAAAAAAATGTTGAACTTTTGTTTAACAATAGAATTTATTCAGGATTTTCAACAAAATATTGGTTTAGCCAACATGGTGAATATAATCATGGATTCATAAGAGAATGACCACTATTGGTTGAAATTTTGATTTCAAGAAAAATGACATGAATATATAGACAGAAATGCCAACAAGAAGTTGGAAACCCTCGATGATATTTTTACCTGTGATGCGCTCTCAAATATTCAATTAAGTCAAAATTAATTAGCTCTCTCTCCTTTTTGTTCATTTTTGGTAGGTCCCGCAATACTCATAACTATCCAACATACATGATTCAATCAAGAACTTTTATCTCATTTGACACAAATTCTTAGAAGTATTGAATTAGAGATAACAATGGGTACTTTTAAGTATAGAGATAACAATTTAAACAGTTCGACTAGAGACCGCAAAATCCAATTTCTAGTGAGTCTTTCTCACACTGAAAACCAATAAGTTAATTAAAACATTTTATGGCAGTTAATACTTTCATCCAATAATGCTTGTCATTCAATGGTGGAGCCGTTCTAAATAGGTTTGGGCGTTAGGAGGTACTAAGTTTTTCTTTTTTCTTTTTTTTTTCACATTAATGATTCTTTTCTTTTCTTCTAATTATAGTCATAATTTAATTGCTTGAAACTGAACTGTTCAAGTGACTAATAATTGTATAACTAAGCCTAATAATTCATCCTGGACACATCCCATGAAAGCACACTATTGAAATCGAGTACGAACTAAGGTTTTAAAAAGCAAAGTGTTAAAGCCAAAGTATTTGTCCAGGCGCGCCTGAGCACGCCAGTGAGTGATAAAAACGCAATTAATACGTGATAAAATGTAAGATGTAGCGAAACGTAGAGTCTAAGTCTTGAATATAAGCGTCATCTAAATATCGCCTAAGTAAGTTTTTTGAAACACTAGTATGAACTGACAATTCTAACAGACTTGAGGGTTAATCCATGACAAAATTAATTTGTTCACGTCTACTAAATTTAAATTCACAGAGGCGAAAATTATTATTTTTTTAGACTTGAGGGTTAATCCATGACAAAATTAATTTGTTCACGTCTACTAAATTTAAATTCACAGAGGCGAAAATTATTATTTTTTTAGAAAAAAAAAAGGATTTTTCTGATTTGATGAACCAAAATATTGGCTCACTCTTTGCTTGAAGTAGTAGTCGACCATGATTTTGACATTTAAGCAATATAAGCTAATGTATAGTTTGATCACAAATGTAGATTAGTGACAAAAAGAAATTCTCAATATTTATTTTAGTACATAAAAATTTGTAATACGGTCCCTAAGTCTTGACTGGTCGCATTTTTGTTGATTTTATTAAAATTTTCTTTATTTCAGATGGAGATTTAAAACAAGAAAAATTAAATCACATATATATGGTTAAAGTAGTTATATTGACACCACATGTTTTACTAAACACACCACACTCTAATTGTGTTTAATATTCTTCATTTTTTATATTTTTAGAATAAGGCATTAACTTTTTCTTTGTCATATTTTTATTTTTAATTCCAATTGTTTATCACATCTTATATCTAACAATGATGTTCTTCTAAAAATTTTCGTGTAAGAACTACTTAAATCTTTTAAATAAGTCAAAAAAGAAAAATCTATAAAAATAAAATATATATTTTCCTATGATTCTAAGACATATGAATGAAATTTTTTGAACAATAACTGTTATTAAGAAACAGGATATAAAATTTAATTAAATGGTTTAGAAAAAAATGCAATAAGATTTGTTGGGACACAAAACTTCACAAGTTATAAATATTAAGGACCTTCAATGTAATAAAAATGTGGTGTAACTATAAAAAAGTGTAGTGTGGATATATTTTCCCATATAGTTATCGTACTATTGTAATTTTAAGGTCGCCCAAATCAAATTTTAAAAAGAAAGATGCGAAATTAATTTATGTATCAATGTCGAGTCAAATCTTACTGGAAAAAAATTGTGGTACTCCAGCCAATTAGAAATCCATATGTGTATTTAAGGGCCTCAATTTGTTATTTAATTTGGACACTGAATCTCAAATGTAAGATCTTGATTGGTCAGAAGTTCGGTAATATGTAATTACCAAAATTTTTTCCAACCTTACTTATCAAAAATCATGAGATTCAGAAAAGAGTCCAAATAAATTTTACCAGAATCTAGATGTGCTCGATATTTCTACGTACTTTATTAATGGAAAGTTTCTAACTTTAAAAACAAATTCTTTGAGTATTTTCTTTGGGAAAAACTTTTAAAAATCACCCCCGTTAGTATTATATCCCCTTTTTCCTCCCTCTTTTTTTTCGGCCTTCTTTTTTTCATTCTCAAAATGAATAAAATTTTGTTCCCTAGCGAATTTTTCTTCTGGTAAAGGGCCAATTGACAAGCAATTTGTACTTTTTCCGGATTTTGGGTTATAAAAGCTGTTGCAGACTCACATATGCCTAATCGGTGTTTTTGTTCCTTACATCGTTCTCGGATCTCTATACAAAAGATCCCATTTTCATTCATTGATCTACTCCTAATTCACATTATACATAGCATTCATACATAGATCGGAAGAGCCCTATAGGTTAGATTTTCTGGGATGGCATTTGAAAGCCTGTAGAAGAAGATGGGGTCCAAGAGAAAAACAACTTCTACCGAGAATTCTCGCTCTGCTTCTGAAGATACAGATATGTCGGCCTCAGGCAAGTTTTAGTTTAATGGTTGTTTGTTCTATGTTATGAAGCGTCTATTTTTAATTTGGGATTTTGTTTTTACTTCGGGTTTTTCTTATATAATCGAGAAAAGAAAAGGGCTTTCTTGTTTTTTGTTGCATTCGGATTCTGGTGTGGTTAGGAGTTGGACATGAATCTGAATTTCTATGGCATGTTACAGTTGCATTTTTCCGATGGTTAGCTTGAGCGGTTGGTTGGATTTGATACTTTTAGGAGTGTATGTTGCTGAGTAGGTGAAATAGGTGTCGCTTGTTTGGTAATTTGTGCTTTTAATGGTACTATGGTAGTGATATTAGCATTTTTCCAATAACTTTCATTTCTGAAATTTGTCCTAGGAAAGCCAGTGGGTGTGGTGTGTATGTTGACTTTACCTAAACCTATTCATGGGTTTTTTTTAGTACTTTTGTGAACAATTGCACCGTCGTTACTATGTTTCTGCTTGTTATGAGGTTCAGAAACAAGTGCAATATATGGATCTCTAGGTTCAAGGTTGTTTCTGCATTCTGGGATTTATCTAATGACTTTATGTGATGGGGGCTGTTCAGTAGAATATCTCCTTTGGAATATAGAAGTTTGAGAATGCTAAATAATGAAAGCAGAGGACAGAATCTGTGCTTTGGTTGATCGGCGTGGATTGTAGTTATAAGCTGATATGATATCTGATCTTTTGTCATATAAACTAACATTTTTTAATGAAGAAGTACAAGTGGCAACAGGCCAGTCATGAGTTGCATGTTCTTCAGTCTTTTAGCATGACATGGATATTTGAAAAACTAAAAACATTTTAGGAAGTAATTGTTGGAAAGTTTAATAAGCTTGTGTACCTGATCTAAGACAGTTTCTAGTGCCTTTCAAGCAGAGAAAAGCACAAACAGATAATTTAGAAAATTTTCAAATCGTAGATACTAACATATAAAACTGAGCTAAGTGTAAGGATTGACGACAACATTCTTAATTGTAGGATTTGAGAGCAAGGTAAAAGCAACTAAACACCATGGAGCTGCATCATATTTTCGCCTATATGAATAAAGATAGGAAGAAAATATTATTGGCTTTTTAGTATCTGGATCTTCTAAATGCCCTTCCTCTTCGCTTATTCTGTTCATTTGTTGAGGTTCTCTAGTATGGGTCTTGGTACTTGGCATCGGATATGAACTGGAGATTTGATTGCTTGAATGTATTCTTTCTTCTGAGGATGTAAAGATATGCAAGCTGTACTTATGATTGAAATGTAGAGGATGGTGGAAGTCTTGCTATAATCTATGTTGTGTTTATATCCTTGTTACCTATCAGTAAAAATATTGTTTCACTTTAACATTGCTGACCATAGACTTCAATTGCATTATCTAACAAAATGTTATAAAACTCTCCAAAGAAATGGAATCCCCCTATCGTGTATTTTAGGTAGAATAATCCCTTCTATGTAATATAAGTACCTATAAAATGACAGTCTTTCTACTTTTTTGCAGATCTCCATTGGAAGCATCAGCAAGAATTAGAAAATTTAACTCTTGCAATGCAGCCTATCAAAACGCTAAAATTTTTCATTCTTGCCGTCATACTGTATGTCAGGCGATCAGTGGCATACCTTTTGTCACTTGGTGGATGGCTTATGCTGTTGACTATTACAGTTGCAATTGTTGGGGTATTTCTTGTGACAACTGATGGTCCTCATGAGAAGGTAATGAATGTATTATATTACCCAGGTGGTGAGTTTAAGTTTGGGCAAAACATTAAGAACCATTCAACATATAGTTGTGTATCTCTCCATGGAACTGGAATCACAGCCTCTTATTACTTGAGGAGTCCCTTGTTGTAAATTTCAGTGTGCCACCTTTTGCTATACTGTTCTCTATGTTGCTTTAACGCATATTCCTAGTGCTAGTTTAGCCAAAGGATAATTTTCACTTGTTAGAGTTTCGTGACTAAATTCAGGCCTTGTTTGATCCTCTTTAAATTTTCTCTTTATAAATTCACCTACCATGATTTGACACGACGCTCTTCCGATCTCTCAACAATCACCATACATTTCAAACTTCAATTAAATCTCCACCACCCATTTCAACTCTTTATAAATTAAAAATTTAAAGAGCTTCAAACAAGCCCTCAGTTGCTTTATTTTTTATTCTTGGTTGGAGGTTGTCTCATGTAGGATTGTTGTTTGTTCATTCTCCTAGGATTGTTGATAAATCTTTTCCTCTATGCAGCATGTTGAGGAAGTTATGCGATACATACGTTTTGGATTATGGTGGATAGCTCTTGGTGTTGCATCTTCCATCGGCCTTGGTATGCAAAAGCTGATCAAAACAAGTTTTTCTCTTCAGTGTTATATATATTTAAAAATATTCTTTATGGCTCATCAGGTCAAGCCACCAATCTAGTTGAGAATAATAAATGGTTAGATTTAAAATTTCCAAGTAGAGAACTATAAATTTAATCTCTGACGCCAAATTCGTACTGCTGCCTTAAAGAACATTAGTCTTGCTAATATCATAACATGGAAGAAAATTTCCATGTTCTATATGGTCTAAACATAAAGATATTCTCACTTACATTAGTTGTGTAAACTTAGTTGAGCAAGTTACAATTGAGTTATGCAGTGATAAACAGATGAAGAGGCAAAAAGGGATTTGTCTAGCTGGTCAAAATTTACCATAGTAACGCCATGTTCGTGGTTGCAAATGGCCATTTCATTTTTGTGGTATACGTAGTGTGTGGGAAGTTCAATAAATTTCAAGCTGAATTATATCACTAAATGCATGTAATATTTAACTTTAATTGAATAGAAAGGCCAGAGGAAACAAGACAGAGAGACAACCTTAAGAAAAATATAGGATAATTAATTGTAAGGGTGAAGTTACACTGTTACGGGCTGTTCATTTATGCTCCTTCTCTAATCTTCATTTGAATCCATTTCGATTTTGGGGTACTAAATTTAAGAACCAAAATGGAAAATTTCAAATGCTATATTAGCTAATAAAAACAAGCCCAGACAACTTGAAGCTGCTAAAAGAATAGCAGCAAATGAAAACCTGAGGAGTGCAGCGATCTGCTGCTCTAAGGAGTTCACGTCTGGGTGTATGTTCCTGAAGACAGGATTAAAATGGTCTATACTCTTTCCTTCGAAACAAAATGATATACACTCTTGCCCTTTCTAATTGCTCTATCTCGACATGGTACTAGATTTACGGAAGGTCCAAGGCTAAATTCGGTTAACGAAATTATGCATTTGTTATGGTTTGATGAGTAAAAATAATCTCAATGTACACGTAAGGGTATGCGTTGTAGACTGAGATTTAAATAATGTACTTATGTCGATAATGGAGATCTTTTTAGATATAATATTAGAGATTTTACCAACTTTAGATTACTTTTCATTCAGTTTATTGTAAAATTATGCTTAAGGAAATTTACGTTCATTTGCTCCTTTTAATTCTTGGCTGGAGGAGGCTTAAATTTTTACCATGCCTCAATTTCAATTGACAGTGGCATGATTCCAAAGGGTGGCTGTATTTTTCTTTGGTTAATTTTTGAAGTGGGATACCATCTGGAGCTTTATGACAATTGTATGGCTAAAGGAAACACCTATGGTTTAATACAAAACTGTAGGGATGCAATCAATCTAGAACAATAGTTTAGGTGGAGGGAAAGGAAAGACAAGAAGAAGAGAAGGAGGCAACAAGAAGAGAGCGGAAATATCTTAGTAACTTGATGAACGAAGTCTAGTTTTAACAGTGAGAATAGCCCTTCTGGAGTTCTCGTTCCAGTCCTTTTTCCGTTTTTGAGAGCGCAAAGCTTTTAAATGAAATGGTTAAACATAAACCTCGATAAAAAGGGATTGAAAGCTTAAGCTCCGATCTCCCGGTGAAGCCTTGTCCAAGGCCTGCTTCAAGGCATAGGTCACAGGCACTTTGCAAACACTGGTCATATTCTATGATGATAATTTAATAGTAAGCTTAGCTAAACTATAAAAGTTTTACAGCATATAGACCTTGCTGTCTCTTACATTATCTTCTCTTGAAACTGATTAAAGCCATTTTTCCCTGCCTGTAGGATCTGGGCTGCATACTTTTGTTCTTTATCTGGGGCCTCATATTGCTTTATTCACTATAAAAGCAATGCAATGTGGTCGAGTTGACATCAAAAGTGCTCCATATGATACAATTCAATTAAAAAGAAGCCCATCATGGCTTGGCAAGGATTGTGCAGAATTTGGACCTCCATTATATTCGTCTTCACATGGTACAGAGGTTCCACTGAGTAGCATATTACCGCAGGTTCAATTAGAGGCAATCTTGTGGGGCCTTGGGACTGCCCTTGGAGAACTTCCCCCATACTTTATTTCAAGAGCAGGTATGAGCTATGATTATAAATTTAAATGTATATAGCTCTTTT
This sequence comes from Nyctanthes arbor-tristis, assembly GCA_963692815.1. Taxonomy (NCBI): domain Eukaryota; kingdom Viridiplantae; phylum Streptophyta; class Magnoliopsida; order Lamiales; family Oleaceae; genus Nyctanthes; species Nyctanthes arbor-tristis. The sequence goes on along the minus strand of CAVNYN010282342.1, from coordinate 15,097 downwards.
AGCAAATTTCTTGTTTGGGAATAAATAATTATATTGAGATTGTGAACAGTTCTTCCCCTCCCAGCAAAAATAAATAAATAAATAAATAAAATAAAAATAATAATATAATAATAATATAATAATAATAATACCCCATTCGAGCAAGATTATTCTATAGTAATGGGAGTTGCTAGAATTCCAAATTGAAATGGCAATTGAGAATGAGACTTTTCTTAGGATGATAGAAATGGTTGGGCTCCATAGGCTAGTTTTGTCCACTCATAACTCAGGATGGCAATGACCAATGAAGCAGATTGGCCATGCCTTTCTCCAATTTCTTCCTAATGAAGGATGGGGCTCGTTGACCTTTCAATCCATTTATTGTTCCATCTATTAGTTATATTGTTTTCTAATTTTTCACATTTATTTTACATGATTTATTATTTTTTAATTTAATGGGGTGGATGAAACACACCTATTCTGCCTTGCTTTGCGGGTTTGTGGGAAAGAAATTACTGCTTCACTCGGGAAAGAGCTCCATTTGGTTCAGAGTGGAAGGGAAATTGTTGCCATCACTACTCAGAACCTTGAAATTGAAATTAGGTCTCCTTTTCTACCTCTTGTAGCAGTGCTCTTCCGATCTTGAAGACCTTACCGTTATCCTGTTCTTTATGCAGCAAGCTTATCAGGTGCTAAAGTGGATACGATGGACGAATTGGATGCTTCATCAACAGAAGATAATGGATATAGAGGTTCCCGTCTAACCCAAATTAAGCGATGGTTCCTGTCACAGCTCAATATCTAAACTTCTTCACCATTCTAGTTCTTGCATCGGTTAGTCCTACATGTTTTGCCTATCTTTTGTGAAATGCATGTACCTTGCAGATTTTACTTATTATTTGATATTTTTCTGCAAGTTTAAGCCGTGTGTTGGGTAACCATTTGTTTTCAACATGCTTCATTGTATTTTCTTTTGGTGTGGGGTGGGGTTGTTTAAACTGTTTTCTTGCACTTTTTCCTATCCTCAATTATACCGTTGGCTAACTGAAAATTTTTCAGGTCCCAAATCCTTTATTTGATCTGGCAGGCATAATGTGTGGCCAATTTGGGATCCCCTTTTGGGAATTTTTTCTGGCAACAATGATAGGGAAAGCTGTCATCAAGACCCACATACAGGTTTTATACATGTCCTACTCCTAGCAAGTTGGAATTAGCTTAAGTTCTTTGATAACTATGCTTATTTTTTGATAAAAGCAAGACAAATTGCTGATTAAATGATAATATGTGGCAGACATTATTCATCATTTCCGTGTGCAACAATCAACTTCTCCATTGGGTGGAAAATGAATTCCTTTGGTTGCTGAGCTTTGTGCCTGGTTTCAACTCTATCCTTCCCAATATTGTTGCTAAGCTTCATTCCATGAAAGACAAGTACTTGGCTACCAAACCTCGGGTTACTGTAAACATCGAGGTACTTTCTTTTCTCGTTCTACCCTACTGCCTTCTATTTTTAAGTGTTTCATTGCTTATTGTATTTTCTTATTTCCTGTTCCATTAGGCAAAGAAATGGGATTTTTCACTCGCTTTCATCTGGAATACTGTGGTGTGGTTCATGCTGATGAACTTCTTCGTGAAGATTGTGAATGCAACTGCACAAAGGTATGCTAAGAATCAGCAAGAAGAAAGTGAATCAGCTGCTCTGAAGGAGTCGTAAAAGCATTCCAGTGACCCTGATCTTTATCTAGGCATACTAGCAGACGCTTTTTTCCCCCTTTCTTTTCGAATTTCTAATCTTTAGGATTTCGGGGAATTCTAAGGCACGGTTATATTAGTTGCCATTAATGTCCCCAGAAACTTATACAAAGGACAAGAAATTGCTAAAATCCTCGACTCAACAGTGTAGGGAGGCATTGTAACTGGAGGGGGAATTACAAGTCATTGTTAACATTGAGACAGATATCTGAAACCTCAATCATATTCTTAGAAATATTCTAAATCATGTTGCTTATGCTCATTACCGTTCACTTATGCTCATTACCGTTCAAAGTGCGGCGCAAGTTCATGGTGTTTGCTCCTCTTCCCTCAGTGTTACAGCTTAAAAATAAAGCTATAATTTGCCTTTTCTTGAGAAAAAAATCAAATGTTCACAGTCCGGACAAATGAAGAAATGACAAGCGTGTATTGGGTTAATTTGAATAATAAATTGAGTTCATATATTTACTTGTCAGTCCTTCATTTGCCTAGAATATCGAGATCAATCAACTTATATGTGAATTTAAAAGTCCTAAATATCAAGGGACTCATATGTGAATTTAAAGGTCCCAAATATCAAGGGTCTCACAATAAACTGGACTCTTTTATTTGTGTCGGTTCAAAACTAGTTGGGTTCTATTCTTTTATTCTGATTTAATTTCACGAATGAATGAATGAATGACAGGTTCTTTGTCCGACTCATCAAAATATTAATTTGACCAACTTAAACCGAACGCAACTTTACAACACTTATTTTCTTGAAATAAGTCCTAAGAGAATAATTTAACTTAAATATTTATTTATTTATTATTATACATAGAAGAATATGCTATCATCACTTACGCTATGTGTGATTAGTAATTATATATATTTAGTTGGTCTCCACCATTATTTTGTCCCAATTTAACATTATTCAATACCTTAGTCTATATTTTAAGAATAAAAATTAATAGTAATATACTCAAGATTGAGAATCTATTTGCCACTTCTTGAATCCATCAATAATTATTATATTATTTTTTATTATATCATTTTTTGGGAAATATATTGTTTATTATATTATTAAACATTGTCATTAACCTAATCCAGAAATTTGTGCCACAAACAGTATTTTAAGCAGATTTTCTTTTATTTTATACATAATAATGGACTCAAAATATCAGTCTTATATATATATATATTAATTAATAAATAAATATAATCGAGATGCAAAGGTCGTGTAGTAGTAAGTTCAAGTTGAGATTATCCCAACTTCGTAAAATTAGATATATCAGCATCGTGTAATAATTTACGGATACTCAAATAGCTATTCGAAATTAGCACCGTTCTTTTTCATTTTGAATATTGAATGTAGTTTATTATTAAAAGTACGCATCGAGTATTGTGTCCACGTGGAGGAGATAATAATCGATTATTAATGACGATTGAGTTTTTAAAGTGACGAGAATAATCGATAATGCAGGAGTGAGAAATTTGGACAAGAAAGCACATAAAATTAAATATATTCGTCATATAATAGTACAATCGAGGAAGGGTTGGTTAGATGGATTCCTAATTAAATGGATATATTTATTTATGCAACATGATTAATTAATTATTAATCATGCTATTATGATTGCCAGATTTCTTAGTAAAACATGAATGCTTGAAATCAAAGAAAAGGAATCTAGTTTGAAAATGCTAGCCTCAAAAACATTTTTCCTTTTTAATTCTTTATTTTCACATCCAAGACCATCGGTACGTTGCATTTGTTGAATTAAAGCGGTCAATATTGAGATGTATAGACTAAGAAACATAAAAAAAGTTATAACAAGCCAGTCATATTTTTCTTAGTGTTATATATGCAGCATATAATCGTACTAAATATTATTTGTTAATGCTAAAAAAGAATAAAATAATACATATTTAAAGTATTTTTTCTTATAAAATATACATCTCGAATTCTGGATGACAAGAAGATATCCATTTTTTTTAATTGATGATAAGATAATTTAATATTCCAGTTTGACTTAAAAGTTTGTATCTTATACGTTATTCAATGTATGGATCATAGCTGGGGAGAGTCATTCAGGCAAATAGGATTGAAAATGGGGAATCTTTATTATATATATAATTGGATGCTTCAGTTTAGTAATTAAAAATAAACTTCTTTAGTATATTTCTAGAAAAAGAAAACTTAAAATAAGATTAGGCCCCATTAATTGGTAGATTATAGGATTTCTATCCTAATCAACTTTCCATGCAACTTATATATGGTGCCGATACGTGGCCTAGTGGAATTTAAACAATTGTTTAGAGTAATGCTATTTTGTGATCCTCACTATTCATAGTAAATGGGCCCCACACTACATGTTATGTGTTTGAATGGTTTATACTATGGTTTAAAATAGCCATATATTTACTTTTTTTTTTTTGAAACACCATATATTTACTTTTGTTAATATAAGTGCGTTTCTTTTTTTTTTATCTTTTTTTTTTGTAATACATTCATTGTTGTCGAGAATGAACACCTTGTAAAACTCCTACAAACCATCGATATTGTTGGATGGTACAGTGAGGAGCAAAAGATTGACCGCTGTTGTAGCTGCGCTATCATTATATATACTGAAAATGTATTTGTGTAGCAAGTAATCCTTTTATCGCCACAAATCCTGACTATCATTTTGCATCCATGTTCAGAATGTAATGTCTTGAGTCCTCTCCAAATTACATATTCTCAAACCTAGTTTCTCAAGAACTAACATTTCTAACACTATATAGTACCATGTAATTATGTGACGTACATTCAGGTGGACTAATAATTGTGATTTTTCATGTGATATGTCTCAGTACACGCCACATGATTATATAAGACGATATGGTGTTGTATCATAACTATACTTATAATGAAGAGCTAAAAAGTCTTGAATTTCATTATTGGCTCTTGCAAACCATGTAGCATTCTTTTATAGTAATGCATTAATTGTGAAGACTCTGTCATCAACCTTGGCCTACATCTCTAGGAATACTACCAGAGTAACCCTGATTTTTGTGGCAGTGAAAATTTGACACCCACCCAAAACTCTATAATAATATGTGGGCCCTACGCGCTAAAATCTTTGAAGAAACAGTCATTGTTAAGGGACCATCATAATTCACAAGGGGGGGGGGGGCTCAGCATTGAATAAAAGGCTCTTTATACTTAAAATCTGTCAGCATGAGAATTCGGACAAAAAAATAATAATTACTTGTTTTCTACTTAACCAAAACGTGGAATTTTGGGACTCCACTGACAGCAAATACACTGTTTCATCTGGGCAGGGGGCCCACAATTTTCCTATTTCCTTATCTTGAAAATTCAGACAGTATTTATAGTAATATTGACACCAAAATTCCACAAAGTGCCCAAATCTTCTTGAGGCAATAATAAGGTTGTGATTGATTTTCTTATCTTCCTTTTTCATAAATTCCGGCCGATCGCGACGGAAACTACCGGCGGCAACAGAAATGAAAGGGGTTTCACGGTCGAATCTTGGGCAATTCAATCTTCGCACAACTCCGTGTGCTTTTTCTCTTGAATTATTTACTTCTGTACTAACAAAAATTCAAAAATGTTACTACACTACTAAGGTGAAAACTAGTGTCATGTTATGGACACATCAGAGTGACACCATTCGTTGCTCGGGTTCTGAAGCAATCTCTTTGGCAATGCTCAGGAAATTGTCTGCCTGAAATTCAAAACAAGGAAGCCAGATTCATATTTTGAGTTCTTTTGATAAACTAATTATTATACCTTTCATTTCAAGAAATCAAGAAGCCTGAATTTATGCTGGAATTCTGCATATATTTGGTTTTCTTTTAGGATTTCAAGCTCTGATTCTTCTGATTCTTAAAGGGTATTCTGTCTGTAATTCATAAACCCCACCTCAGTTCATCTTCTTCCTTTTCTCCCCTTCTTTCTACAGAAAAATTCTTAAAGAAACAAAAAAAAAAAAAAAAAGAAGGAAATTTTCTTACTATCTGCAGAATTCAGTATTAATATATATATATATATATTCAGTTTTATGCGCTTTTTTTTTGGTGTCCTTTTTGGATTACAGAAATGTTCAAATAAAATTGGAAAGTCTCACTGTAAGAAGTTGTTGTATTATATGGCACTGATGTTTTTTTGACATGATAATATGATATTTGTGACCTGCAGCTGGGGAGCTGTGAAGGCCAAAAGAATTCAATTGGAAAATAAATACGGGCCAATAAGAAGTTGAGGGCCCCGTACACGTGGGTCGAGAAAATAACGGTGCGTGCAATAAATACGCATGTCTGGATGTTGAAGGTGCAATAAGAAGAAATAATATACGGAGTCATCAAAGAAACGGATGAATTAGATGATGTAAGAAGAATGAATTGTCTGAAAATATAATGTAAATTGATTAGACAAAGACATGCCATTAGATCAGTTTCATACTAAAATCTAACAAAGAAAGTTGTTATTAGATCACTTCGTTGACCTCAAAGCATTCAAATGTTTCCTATCAACTAACATAATATTTTCGTTCTAATATGAAGAAGTCAATTTGAGTATCAATTCGTTATATTTGACTAAATAGCAAAATATAATGAATGGACTAGGCTTCCACTTTATATAAATTAGAGATACTTTAAGCAAGCCGTATTTTGAAGTGTATAATATAAAATAGTTGTGAAAAATAATTTATTATTATCACTGTCAAATACTTGCCGCTTTTCCATCGTCACATTTGAATAGCTTAAAAAGTAACATTTATATTTTAAAGGGAAATAGTCACTAATTGAACTAAAACTAATTAATTAAAAATTACCTATGGACAAATGAGAATTATCTAGCGCCAATAGGGAGGTATAAGGTGTAATTTGTATGAATTTTCTATAAAAACAGATAAGACTCAGAATTTAAAACCAGATTACTAATAATGTGATGCCAACACTCTTGTGTCAAATGAGTTGACAGCACCTGATTAATAGTCTGACTCAAAATTTAAAATCATATCTGTTTCTATAGTCAGACTCGTAATTTGTAATCTTTACTTTTTGCACCGATCAATAGAAAAATAATAAATGTTCTTATTAGTTGACATTTTTTATAGTGTCCCCCAGTTGACAATAAATCGAGACTGATGGAAGAAATTACCGTAAAAGAAAAACTAGGGATTAAAGAAAATAGTATAAAAGAATCCAGAAATTAGGCATGATTTGTGGGCACATCCGCCAATTGCCACTGCTGACTTTCCGGCAACCCCCAACCAGAAAACACACATGGCCCAAAGATCAATTTTCCAATATGGGTCCCACGGGAAAGTCTAGTTGGTATCTTTATAAAAATAATAATCCAATAAATAAAGCAGAAGATATTATTAAAATATCCTAATAATAACCACTTACATTATTAATATATATTAAAATAATAGAAAGAAAGATAAAGTAGTGGTGATATCTGTGAAGTAGACACGGGCAACGTGTAAAGATATAAAGTGAATGAATGAAAAGAGTACAAAAATCAGCCTTTGTCAAGACCCTTATCCTTATTCAACGAACTGTGCCTAATTTTCATTGTACTTTAGTGGTTTTTCGCACAACAAAAGAGTATTCAAGAAAATGGACCACCCCACCCACTTGTAAACACTCCACTTCCAAGCTCCAACCTCTCTCTCTCTCTCTCTCACACACACACACACACACACACACACAGCATGTGCATAGACGTCCGTCTGAGATGACTTCTGAGAAATCAAAGATGGCCTGGGCATACAAAGGTGGTCTTGAGACCTTGAACCAAACCACGCTAAACCAACCCAACCCGCGATAAGAGTACATGCCGTGCCTGCTGGGGCCATTCGACATCAACCCCACCGCGCCCTGCTGTCACATTCATTCATTGTGGAACCAACAATAGAAATGAATGGCATCAGCACCACAGCATTGGCACCAATGATATAAATCAATCTCCATCTGAGGGACCAAGTCCAGCGTTCAGACAAAGTAAATGAAACATTTAACAAAGAACCATCATCCAACTAATGGTAGAGGCCAAAATCAATAAAAAGAATTGAGAGGGCTACTCTTATATGTGCCAGAGACATATACATATGCACCCTCCATTACATACACGTCCAAAATATACTGTTTTTTCCACAATTCCTCTTTCAGGAAATAATTTTCCCAAGAAAAGAAAAACAAAAGATACAATATATGAAATAAAGAACATTCACTACTCCTACCCCAAAATAGTCTGGAATGTCTTTTTTCTAAACTTCTGCCTTCCCCTTAACTCTTCTGTGCTACTTCAACACATACAAAACCTTCATCAGGCATTTCCTAAAGCTGCCAGCCTTTTGCAATCAAAACCAATCAGTTAATAATTAGTAGGTTTACCAATCAAGATCAACTACTTCAATTTGTCAATGGAGGAGGATATCAAGTTGATAGGCGTTTGTACTCCAGGGAAAGGCATATCGATGTCAAGAAAACTTCATGGACTGCCACCGTCCCTTGGCTTGCATCGTGCTTCTTCCAAAACGGTGGTTTCCCCGCCCGATGATAACGTCTGCCACATCAATATTCGGCCTTGGGGGTGCAATTGATGGCACCATCTTTCATTTCTTCTCAGGCTGCCATGGGTGCAAATTATCATTTCCTGGTCAAGAAATCGTAATTGACTTCATGAATTTACAGTCCCAATTTCTAAATTTTTAGAAAAGCTTATCCTTTTTTCACCTATGATGGGGCTGCATTATTAAAGCATAGCTTGATGAAACCAGAAATTGTTAACACTTACCAGCAGATTGTTTCTGCTCTGTAGATTTCACCGGCACAGCAGCAGGAACAGTGTGAACATAAGAGTAACCTTGTAAAAGATTTCCTGATGACTGGGTGGCAAATTGAGCAGTATGGATAATGCCTTGACCCGGCAAGGCTCCGCTTTTCACATTGCAAGTGGCTGCGGCAATTGCTTTAGCAGGATCATTAGTGCCTGTACTAGGAAGTGAAACCTGCTGGCACAAGGACAGCATTGCAGTCGAAGATGTTACAGGAGCGCCAGGTGGGTTCTGTAATGGCTGCTGGAGTTGCTGTGGTCGCCTTCGCTGCATATTATAATACCCGCTGGTGCTTGAAGTAGTGGAACTCGCACTAGTAGAATGCGGAGATTGAGTTTGGGAATATGGATGTGAAAAGAACAGTTGTGTTGGCTGCACATTCTTAGGTAACTGCAGTTGTTGAGATTGTTGTGGCGTTTGAGATTTTGTTACACTGTTTGAGGAAATAACATGCGGGTTTCCAAGAATTGATGCAGACTTCTGGCTCGGAACTGCTTGGGAGTTTTTGGCCGACTGCAGGGACAATGAAGAAGCCTGTCCTGTTTTGCTGCTTGTGGAAGCACCTGTATTTCTTGGGCTTGCACTTGGTCCTTTAGAGATAGATGAGGTCGTAGGTGAGCCAACCATCATGGGAGAAGACGGAGCTTGATTAGTACTACTAGGAGGGGGTTGCACTTGCAATGCTGCAGATTGTTTCTGATTTCCCCCGAACGATATCTGAGTATGTGTTTGTTGACTTCGGGACTGCTGCTGCGAGAGATTTTTGATTGATGATGCTGTAGATGATGCCAAAGATGGTGGAGCCTGTGAAGTCGATGTTCTGACTGAACTTTTCCATTGGGGAGACTGACCGGGACTGCCAACATTGCTGTTCTGAACAAAGTTTTGCGGGTACCCAGATATTGAATTCGGAAACTTGGCAGCTGTGGATGAAGATGAATTCAAGTGCTCGGAATAAATGTTACTACTCGTGGTTGACGGTGCTTTACTCCGAGCACCCATAGTTGCTGACAATTGTTGCTGCTTATGAAGCTGCAGCATCTGCTGCTGCTGAAGTTGAGCTTGTATGTGAGCAGCATTCTGGGCATTGATGGCACCCAAATTATTGCTAGTTGGAGGACGAGAGTTACGGAAAGCAGCAGAAGCATCAGCTAAATCTGTTCTTGTGAATGCAATTGACCGTCCACCAGCCTCACCCTTCCCAGCCGAACCTTTCCTATCTTCATCCGGGGCAGAAGAATCACCACCTCCGGATTTACCATCCTCAGAAATTCGGAAATTCTTCTTCTGTACAGCAGCTGCGGCTGCCATAATCTGGATGTTTTGCCGTGTGGCCTCCGGGAAACTCTGGAAGATTGCATGATTCTGTGACATGGACGCCATATCAAGAACCGGACCAGTGGTAGTACCATTCATCAGACCAAAGGACATTGGAAAAGTCTGGGGTGGCTGTGAATCTACTCCAGTCTTTAGTCCCTGCTGTTGTGGTTGTTGCTGCTGCTGCTTCTCACTTTGGCTCCCACTTCCGCTACCAGCAGAGCCAGTCAAAGCCGCAGGAGAAGTCATCAAAGCAAAGTTCTGCGGGGGACTTGACATAGGAAAATTCTGACCATAAATATTCATCGATGCTCCTCGAGCCCCTCGACTATCAGCAGTTGATGGACTATCTTCACCACACAACTCATTCTCAAGATGGCGTGCTCGAGGAGGATTTATGTGGTGATTCTGTGATTGGTGTGGTAGCTGCCGATCTCTGAACCCTCTGTGTAGAAAAGTTTTGCAAGTTCTCGATCCCATTTCCAACATTTGCACTGCTGCCTTGGGGCCTAGAATGTTGGCTCTGTAAATGTTTCTGGGATGACGATGAACTGCTCGCATTTTGTTGAGCTTGCATTTGATGAGTTAGGGTGGCTGGGGGCTGCTGGAGCTGAATTTGGGGTGGATGAATCATCTGAGATGAATAAAACGAACCATTAAACATAGGCATTGCCTGAGAAGGTGGTCCACGATAATTTGTTGGGCCCCCCATTGCTGGTATTGGAAAAGGATACGCATTGTTCTGCAAGATAGAGATCGGAAGAGCTTTCATTGGGAGGCATGTTTGGGTAGCTGAAACTCATTGCAGTGGCTGCAGCACCAACCGTAGCAGAGGCACTAGCAGCTGCTGAATTGGAGGTGTTAGACGAAGCTACACTACCCATGGTAGTTGGAGGCTTTGAAGTGTTGGGTCTAGCAGAAGCAACAGCCACAGCTGCCTGTTGTTGATTCAGCGGAAATATAAATGCCGGTCCCTGGACAAGAAACTATATTCAACAAAACATCCCCCAATGATCCAGAAAACGAGAAGCAAAATCAAAGAAGCGCACTATACCAGTATATTATTCGGGGCCACCGGGGGTAATGCTTGCTGTAGCAAAATCGGCTGCTTCCGCTGAGCAGAATCCGAAGCACTGGCAGGCTGGGAACCTTTCTCCTTTCCACCATGACTTGGGATATTACCAACACCCTGCCTCTTATCAGGTGCGTTATTTACACCACGCAAGGCCATGGTTCCAAGAAGTTCAGCCGAAGGAACAACATTGATATTGCAAGGTTTTGATCCAAACATCGAGGCAGGGCCAGGCCAGAAGGGATTCATTTTTGCCAATTGCTGGAGATAGTTTATATTTTGAGCAATGTAGCAATGCGTTGCACACCTCTTTGGCCGGGGCTGAGAGAATAATGGCTGAAAGATTCACATTGACAAGGTCAGAAAAAGAAAGGGATAAAAAGCAAGTTTAAACAGATCCACACTTAACAAAAGTGGAGAAGCAATGGCATTGCTTCCTGCAATTTTGGTACGTAGGAATACCTGCATAGGAGCTGGAGCAACCGCATTTCCATCCATGGATACAAGTCCCTGCAATGGCGCCATGTATCTGCTGTGAAAAAAAAAAATAGAATCATTTAGGCAAAATCTTCTACCACTTGTACTAGTAGATCTAATACGTAAACATCCAAATAATTATCATTAGAAAGAAACGACAAAAATCAAGCCGTACCCCATTTGAGGAAGCTCACCGGGCCAACTAGCCATGGACACGGGCAAAGGCAACGAACCAGAGGATTGACCTGAAACAACAAATTTCAAGAACCCCTCAAAATGGGCAATAAAAAAAAATAATAATAAAAAATAAATAAAAATGATGAAGCAAATACAGTGTTCAAACAATGAAAACCATCACTTTCAGGCTTACCAGATTTTTCATGCTGTGGTTCATCCCTGGTAGCTTTAGTGGGTAATTGCTGATTCAATCTATTAACTGTTACCGCATTCCCATCCCTTTCAGGCTTTTCCAAATCAATATTCCTGCCCTTAATTTCAATTGCCTTATCTTCTTCTGCTGTCCCTTTACCTTTCTTATCTTCAACACCGACATTTATAGAATCCTCGTTTCGGCTCTTCACTTTCTCTTCTTCCTTTTTGTTCCCCACCGCCTGCTTCGCATCCTGCACTCATTTGAAAGAAATATATCAACTTGCCGTGGCTGGAAAAGCCAAACCATAGAACTTCAAATTTAGACAACACTCACCGGATCATCTGTCGTAACCGGCTTCTGATCGGCTCTCAAATCGATCTTGGCATCTCTTTCTGGGGATGACTTCACTTGGGGAGGTGGAGCCTGAAATAGGTCCAAAAAATTCCAATGAGTCTTGATTCTTTCGCGTTCATTCATATCACCAAAAAAGTGAATAAAAATTCCATCTTCCTGGATCCACATCCTTACCATTAGATCTATTTCGAACTTGGGTTCCCTCTGATTCTCCACAACAGCCGGCATTGAATTCCTGGATTTTTCACAGAAATATCATAGAAAACAGTCATCAACCTGATTAAGAAGTATTTAACACCAAGAGAAAGCTAGAATCTTTGGATACTTACATTTTAATCCCTGGAGAAGAAACTGAAGCTGAAGCTGTTGCTGTCGAAACCTCTGGATTATTACCCTCTATCCTTGAAACCAAAGGTTCCTTCTTCTCTGGTGAGCTCACCTCTTCCTTGGTAGCTAAATCTCTGCTCTCCTTCAATTCCTCGGCCACCGGTTTGGAATCCGATCCCACCTTCACGGCCTCTGGGGGCGTAGGCTCCGGTGGCTGTGCTGCTAGTCCTTGAGAATTGACTGAATTGCCCCCATCAAATCCATTCTCCGCCGCGGATCCTGGAAGTTTATCCAAATTTGGTGAGGAAGTCTCACTTTTAGGCTTCTGATCTATAGAGCTCGGGCTGCTCCGAGCGGCATAGGGTGGATTTTCCAACACTTGACGCGGTCTCTTCCTCTTTAGAGCTGGGAAAAAAATTAAATAAAAGAAAAACACAAACTTTCAGCACTTAAAAACTCCATGAAATTATGAAGTCATAATCTCATTGGAGAACTTACCCACTACTGAAAGGGGGCTAGAAGTAGGAGGCAAAATCGGATTATTTGCCGATGTAGAATTGGGGATCGGAGAAGAAACTTGCGATTTCCCGTCGATGCTTGATCTATTAGCTTCCCTTGGATCCTCTTTTTTGGAAGAAGGCCCTTGTGATTGGCTCCTCAGTCCAGACAATACCTCAGCAATTTCAAACTCCAGATCCTCGGGATTCGAAGATGATACCTTCGGTGGCTTTAGCTTCTGCGCGTTATTGTTCCCACCAAGTTTCTGCAGAGAAAAAAAATATATCAAAACCACCGGCAAAAATTTAAAATCAGAAATTCTTGAATAAGTCCGTAGAATTTAGCAGGGATTCAAAGACTGACAAGCTTTTTTCTGATAGAAACATTGGAGGACGAAGGGGACATTGGCGCTGCCAGCGATGGAGCCGAGGTAGAAACATGCCCCTGTCTTGCCGGAGAAGTAGAAGCTTGCCGCAGAATTTGCTCCCCTCCGGCAACTCCACTGTTATTATTGCTGCTGCTTGATATCCAGTCATGAGACCTCTTTGTAGATGCTGCAAAGAATCCAAATAAAGGCAGGAAAACCCATTAAAATCGGATCTTCCTGAAAAGTACAGATTTGTAGGATTTTTCAGTCAATACCAGAACGAGCTTTTCTGGGGACAGAAACGCCAATCATTTCATCACCAGCCTTCCAAACCGGGGCTCCTCTCAAGACCTTAGAAGTGGAAGAAGATGAAGCAGGTGGGAAGCTTTTCCGATGCTGAAGGTGATTATTACTAGCACTGCTACTACTGATACTATGCGGCGGCGGCGGCTGACTATGACTGTGATGGTGGTTATTGTGGTGGCTATGGTGATGGAGGTTTGAAATGAACCCGGACGCCGGCGGCGGCGGCCTCAACCCTCCGCCGCCGATAGCGGTGTTGGGGGTGGTGGTCATATTTTCTTCATCTTCATAGGCTTCATCGTCATCCATGCTTTCTTCTGAAGTGTCGTCTCCTCCATCTTCTCTATTATTCATCAATCTCTCAGCTCTTCTTCTCTTGGTCCGACTCGACCGCTCCCTTTCTCTTTCGGTCTCCCTTTCTCTTTCTCTGTCTCTTTCCCGTTCCCTGTCCCTCTCTCGATCCCGATCTCGATCCTTCTTTACTCTGTCCCTCAACCTGATGGATTCCTGAAACTCGACACCACCGTCTTCATCTGCAAGAAAGAAAAAGCTTAAACCTCAAACAAAACTCCATGAAAGAAAAATTAAATCTTTGTATAAAAACTGAATCAGATCTGTATGAAATTGGTTTATCCTCGTACCCGGAGAGTCTCTGTGACTGTTCGTCCTCGGTCTTCTTCTGTTGAAGCCATTCGAGCCCACAATACTAGCTCTTCGGCCCTCTCTGTTTCTGTCCATCACTGACTTCTTCTATATTAGGTATTCACAAATTTAGCTACAAATCTGAAATCTCACAAGATTGAAATTTCAGTTACAGCAAAATTCACCCAAGAAACTGATGTAGAACTAGCCGGAAAATCTTGAATACCCTCCGGCGACACCATAGATAAAAAGAAAAATGGAAAAAAAATCGAAATATTTCTAAGATCTTCTGCAAAATGGATTCCCCTCACTCTCTCTCTTTTCTCTCTCTAGAAATGAACCCTCTTTCTGCTATCTCAATCTTATCACCTGTTCATCTCTTAAGGCTATTTTCACACTCTCCAAACCCTCGTGGAAGGCTCAGATCCATTTCTTTCCTCACCCAACTCAATCTTGACCCTTCATTTCCTCCCTGAATCAACGGCTCCGAACCCCTATTGCCAACATGTCACTCCCCTCAACCGTCCGATGAAAGGTACAAAAATTCAACAATTTACCGGCACGTTTCAGTATTTCCTTGTCCACAAGCTTCCACATCGTCAATAAAATAAGACACTGTTTGAAAATAAAATAATAAAATAATCCCTTATTAGTGAGGGTCCGCTTGACAGGATTTTAATAATAAATATGTGTAGGCAAACAGAACCCTGGTGGAGTGGGGTGGGGTCACCGGCAATAGCCGGTGGAAAGAGTGAACCATGGTAAAAGCAACGTGACGATCACAAGGAATCTAGGTGACCGCAGAA
>CAVNYN010282341.1:0-61507 GCA_963692815.1 Nyctanthes arbor-tristis | reverse complement strand
GAGAGAGAGAGAGAGAGAGAGAGGGGGGAGTGTTTTTAGTTGGATAAAGTTCCCGTAAATTAGGGGATTCGCCGGCCGTCGATCGATCTGTCTCTGCTTCAAATTTCTGCACCAAATCCCACCTTTTTTTTCCCCACAATTTTCGTATTTCCAAAAATAGAATTTTATACAGAAATATATGTGTATGTGTGTGTATTACGCATATATTTTTGGGCGAGGAAGGTTTGGATTTAAAACGTACGGATCGGGATTGTGGGCACCTTGAAAGGACAGGGTTTTTTACTATTATAGACGGCTGGAATTTTCTAAGGGTTTTAATTTGTTGGGCTGAAATTTTGAGCTGTTGGACTCTTTGGAGGTTGAATTTATTGCATGCAGTCAGCGGCCGGTGGGCAGCAAGGGGGTGGGGGAGGTGGTCATGGGCGGAACACGGTGGCATCCGCCTCTGCTTCACCGTCCTCCTCCTCCTCTGCTGCATTTGATCAGCAGCAACAGCAACATCAAAGACAGGTTATCTTTTATATATACGAGTAACTTGATCTGCGGAAATTTTAATTTACATGGCATTAGCGAGTAGCAAGTTCATTTGGAGGAAAGTTTGGGATTTCGTTACTTTGTTTGCAAAGTGACTTTGAAGCTGACGCAT
Organism: Nyctanthes arbor-tristis; assembly: GCA_963692815.1. Taxonomy (NCBI): domain Eukaryota; kingdom Viridiplantae; phylum Streptophyta; class Magnoliopsida; order Lamiales; family Oleaceae; genus Nyctanthes; species Nyctanthes arbor-tristis. Next base: position 60,861 of record CAVNYN010282341.1, on the reverse strand, counting down.
TTTTTCATTTCTTTAAAAAAAAAAAGGGAAGAAGAAGAAGAAGAGGAAGAAGAAGAAGAAGAAGAAGAGGAGGAAGAAGAAGCTAGTTTTCATTTTTACGAGTTATAAATTGTGTTTTGGATTATCATTGCCAATCTGCTGTTATACCATAGTTCTTGCACCTCCCTCTTTTTAGGAGTAGCATGCATGATTGCCAACCGAGTTTGAGCTATATTGGTTGATATACTGTTGGTAATTTGGAGTTACCGTGTGTCTAGCTCTGCGCTGAAATACTAAGGAGGTGGTTCTGAGCTTAGTTTGTTCATATACTGTTAGGGGTTTAGAGATCGGAAGAGGTGCACACTTTGTGGGTGGATCAAAGTTGTGTTATGTGTCACTTACCTGGAGTGACGCTCTTCCGATCTCAAATTGAGCCTCTCAGATATTTTGGCTTGTTTCCTTTTTAATTTGGAGAACAACAAGTGTAATTTTTGTTTAATGCTAAAACCAGGTGTTCACAAGTTCATCTATAATAAAAAATAACATCTAAGGTGGGTGTTAGGAGGTTATTATTTATTTCTTTATCCATGTTTATATGTGATGTGTCTCAATGAACTCCGGCAATTGTCTGGGCAATGGGATATTTCTGTAAATGTTACCATACCCGTAGTCAAGTAAAGTTCATTTCTTTTGGGAGTGAATTATTTCTATCCTATTCTATTACTGGTGATAGCTCTGAAATGTTATGTCTGAGCTGTTTTTGCTTAGTGAAGGTAGTTGAAATACGAGTTGATCTGTGAACATCTTCCATTCATCACTTTATGCGTAATTAGGTCAGACACTTGAGAGTGCTCCTTCCTTTGTCCTTTTATGTTTAGATTCGTACTTGGAAAGTGCTAAATCAATTTTCTCTAATACATGTTGGGCTTTCTGAAAAATCATGTTGAAGGATGTATAATACCGAAGCATGGAGACCGATCCTATATTTCTTTTCAGAGATATTTCAGCTTCTGACAATTGTCATTGTCACAGTTTCATTATTGAAGTGTGCAGAAAGCTATACCTTTTCCCATCTTGTATGATATGCATTTTTGGAGTGGAGGTCACATGTGTCGTTTTCCAAAGTTTTGCTCATATGATGTTCAAATTTTCAAGCTGTAAACTGATGAATTGACAAGTAATTAGAGTTAGAAAACTTGGAAATAGGTTTGTTAAGGGCTTATACATATGAAATGAAACAATAAAATAGAAGATGAAACATTGATACTCGCCGGTCCAGCATTTGGACATTTTAATTTGTTCCCGACGTGTGAATGGGGATAACTCTCTATTCATGAAATACATGCCAATCACACATAATGATGTAACTCTTGTGTTCTTTATGTGTGATTTTATTTCATGCACGTGACTCACTAAAGTTCTCCTTTGTTACTGCAGTTTTGACTCCTTATATGTTATGATATGTTTAACTCTCCCATTGTGTTGGTTATAGTATTTTTCTTCATAACCTCTATTTTGGTTAACATGAAGATTAATAATATTTTCTGATACAGTTACCCATTGTGTCTAATCTCTTCCCCCAATTAGCAAACTGGTGCTCTTCCGATCTTCAAAATGGGAATAGAATGAGTGAAAATATGTGGTGGATATTTGTTTTGTCCATATGGGTCCCATAAAATATAGGGATGTGATCAATTTGGTCAACCTCTATTTTGAAATAGAAATAGTTTGTTAACGGGGGCTTCTCTTCTGCCAAGTCATTTTTATGGATGTCAAGCCACATAATTTTCACAGTTTATCTATCTTCTTCAACCCTTGATGCATCAATGAGCATTGGACCTTTCAATATATTAGAAGATAAATAAATCTGTACTACAACTCAACTGTTCCTCACTTGAGTTGCATCCATCAAAAGCATTCACCCAATGTATAGAGTATAAACCAAATATTTCATTCAATGATAGATTGAAGTCTAACTGTTTAAATGTTCTTACACGTAGAATTAATTTAAATATGTATCCATGTTTTGAACTTTTTATCAAGAAGAAATTATAGTTAATAGTATGCTTCGCGGAGCAATAGGTGTCTGCTGTGATCTCATGGATGAGGTGTATATTCTGGTTTCTGTTTTTTATTTAATCTATCTTTAGCCATAATAATCTGTGTCCTCTCATTCCAGCATTGTGTGTTTATTAATTGATTACTGCATTTGCTGTGGGAACTAAATCGAGCTCATACAAACAAAGTTGTTTGTTTTTCTGTGTGTTACGCAGGCTATCTTTAGCCAAAATAATGGCTTTGAATTCCGGCGTCATGTGTTTGTTAGTTGATCACTTCCTCTGCTGTAGGAACTAAATAGCAATCACTTCCTCCATCGCAGTCATATAAGCTTGTTTGCTTTTTTACAAGTATTATGAATGTTATTGGAAAAAAACAAAATTTGCTAACAGCTTGTTTGATTAAATTAATGGTAATCACCAGGCAAATTACATAAGGGTATATAAGTAAAAGAACAAAACAAATACTTTTTAGTCTAGGTAGAAACAAGACTGTATAATTGGGACAAGACAAAAAGGAAAGAGGCAGTCTATTGAAGTTGACGGAGAATCTAAATTCATTGACTTAGCTGTTAAGATTTTAAGTCACCTCTAGGTAGGTCATTGTGAGATTCAATGTGCTTTTCTATCTGTCTATATTCTCGTCTATAGTTACAAGTCATTCTGAATTGCTATTCGTGCTTCGTTAGTGGTTGTCCTTGTTTCAAGACTTAGACATTGGTTAGACCCATGCCGGAATAAATCTACTCTTATATATCTGTAGAAGTTGGAGACATTGGCACATTGCTGGAACTAATTTTCTAAATCATTCGGTAATTAGTTCTATTAAATACATAATTATACGTGCAAACAATATTTCTCGCAATCTTCTTGAGCTGCAACCTGCAGTTGAAAGTAGCGCAAATAACTTAGTGCTGACTCCTCTCTTTCTGAATGCTACTTGCAGTCATTCCAACAGCAATTTCTGAGGAGACCCGAGATCGGAAGAGAAGCCCTTTTAGCATACCAAGCTGGCAATGTCCATGGAGTACTTGGAGGGGCCAATTTTGCTTCAGCATCTGTGTCCATGCAGCTACCTCAGCAGCCTAGGAAGTTGATGGATTCGGGCCAACACCACGTTTCTCTTAACATTCCGGAGCAGGCTGTCAATAGGAGTCAAGGCTTTGAGCAACAAATGTTGAATCCTATTCAACAAGCGTACCTGCAATATGCATTTCAAGCCAGCCAGCAAAAACCACATGCAGGATTGCAATCTCATCACCAAATGAAACCAGGAATGCTTGGCTCCTCTTGGTAAAGAACAAGATGTACGGATGGCTAATATGAAAATGCAAGAGCTCATGTCCCTCCATGCAGCTAATCATTCGCAGGGTTCCTCCTTGAAGATGTCATCTGAACAGTCTGGTCAGGGTGAGAAAGCAGATCATGGAAAGCAGCCCATACCTGGGCAAAGAACTGAACAGAAGCCCAATAACCAGACAACATTACTTGGTCATGCAGTCCCACCACCATCTCTGCAGGGTGGGCCTCAGTCACAGCAAAATATCACGAATATTACAAACAACTCGGTATCTATGGCTGCACAGGTGCAGGCCATGCAGGCTTTGGCAGTTGAGCTGAATATTGACCTGTCAAATCCTGCAAATGCAAGTAAGATGGCACAGCTTATTCCACTCATGCAGGCCAGGATGGCTGCTCAACAGAAAATTAATGAAAGCAATGCTGGTATACAGTCTACATCTATGCCAAAGCAGCAGATTCCAGCAACCAAAGTTGTGAATGAAAGTTCTCCCCGTGCTAATTCGTCAGGTGATGTCTCAGGGCGATTTGGCTCTTCCAAGGCTAGGCAGACAGTTGGTAGTGATTCTCCTAGCGGAACATCAAATTCAAATATAGTTAACAGCTCTGCCAACAATCCTGTACAACAGTTCTCTGTTCATGGCAGAGATAGCCAGTTACCTCCACGACAGCCTACTCTGCTTGGCAACATGATGCCCCCTACGCCTCTAGTTCAACCATCTGTAAATTTGAATCAGGGAGCGGATAATTCTTTTCTTGCTAAAAATCCAGCGTCTGGCGCTGAAGTTCCACAAGTGCAACATGCCAGGCAACTTAATCGATCTCCTTCCCTGTGTACAACTTCATCTAATGATGGTGGTGTGATAAATTCATCTACATCTCAGGGTGCGCAGCATCCCCAGGTGTACCAACAGCATATTGGTTTTACGAAGCAGCAACTACATGTTCTTAAAGCACAAATACTGGCATTTAGGCGTCTGAAGGTTTGTGCATTTTGCCTAGACATTTACAAATTAGGAATCTGGTTGCCTGGTTCAGTTTAACAAGTGTTACTGTTATTTTTTTTATCTTGTGGTATTTTCTGACAATCATTTCTGTCTCTTGACCAATTTCTTCTTTGGCTTACTTTAGAAAGGAGATGGAACTCTGCCACGCGAATTGCTCCAAGCCATTACTCCTCCACCAGTTGAGCTGCAGATGCAACAGATATTTCCTCCTGCGGGAGCTCTTAAGGATAGGTCAGCTGGAGACAATCTGGACGAGCATGCACGGCAGGTGGAATCAAGTGAGAAGGGGCCTCAGGTTGTAATATCAGCTAGTGGACTATATGATCACCTGAGGAGTTTGGCAGGGTGACAGGTCAGCTGTTTCATCAGTTAATATGCAAGGCATCCCAGTTGCCACAAAGGAATCGGGGTTGGAGGTTGCTCCTGGAAAAGAAGAGCAGCAAACTTTAGAATCTTGTGGGAAGTCTGACCAGGAGGCTGAACAAGGGATTAACAAAGTTCCTGTGAGAAGCGACTTTGCTTCTGATAGAGGTAAAGAAGTGGCCTCGAATGCTGGTGCTTCTGATGCAAGTCAAGTTAAGAAACCTGCTCAAACAGTTAATACGACTCAGCCTAAGGATGCAGGTTCGACAAGAAAGTATCACGGTCCATTATTTGACTTCCCAGCCTTCACCAGGAAACATGATAACTTTGGATCATCTATGATGAACAATAGTAATAATAATTTAACTCTGGCATATGATATTAAGGATCTTCTCGAGGAAGGTGGAGAAATTCGAAAAAGGAGATCGGAAGAGCGTCGTGTAGAAAAAATAGAGAAAATTGATAAAATATTAGCTGTAAACTTAGACAGGAAGAGAATTAGACCTGATCTTGTCATACGGCTACAAATTGAATCAAAAAAACTCCAGCTCGCAGAGCGTCAGGTGCGCTTAAGGGATGAGCTTGAGCAACAGCAATTAGAAATAATGGCGATGCCAGATAGACCATATCGGACACGACGCTCTTCCGATCTTGAACGTCAACGACAGGAGCTAAACAGACAATCGCAGGTCAATCAGAAAGCAACAAGAGAAAAGCAACTGAAATCCATATTCCAGTGGCGTAAGAAGCTTGTTGAGGCTCACTGGGCCATTCGTGATGCTCGAACTGCTCGAGATCGGAAGAGTGTTCACAAGTATCATGAAAGGATTTTGAGAGAATTCTCAAAGAGGAAGGATGACGGTCGTAATAAAAGGATGGAGGCATTGAAGAATAACGATGTAGAGAGATACAGAGAGATGTTGCTGGAACAACAAACAAATATACCAGGGGAAGCCGCAGAAAGATATGCTGTTCTATCATCATTTTTAACTCAAACAGAAGAATACCTTCACAAACTGGGAAGTAAAATAACCGCTGCTAAAAATCAACAGGAGGTTGAGGAGGCTGCCAACGCTGCAGCTATTGCTGCACGAGCACAGGTACTCTCTTATTCTCACAATAGACAACCAAGTAACTACCTTCTTTTAAGACCATTCGAAAGTAGAGAATGATAATCTGTCTCTGGGGTCAATCATTTATTGGAGCAACTTTATTTTGAAGTAGGAATCTGTGTATATTTGCTTTAGTGGAACTGTCATGATATCAGTTGACAGTTACTATCACCATTAAGGCTAATTGAGTGAGAAAGAGCCAGATTAGTAATACTCTCAATTTGCAAAAGAAGAGAGAAAAAGTATCTAGGTTTCTTGGTTATAGGCGGGAATACAATTCTCGTCTGTTTATAATCATTGGATGAATTTTTTTAACTGGTGAAATGCCTTTGCTAAAGGGCCTCAGAAGATGTTAAACGCACATCTCGTTGCCTGAGGTGTACATCCAACAACACCATGTAATCTTAATCCACCTGTTTCTAGGCAATCCAGGAAGATTCTTTGAAACGGTAACTCATTTTGGAAAAATATCATCTTTCTTTTCTATAAGGACTATCGTTCTTCACATTGCCATGTTTGTTGAACACTGGCAGCTCTATAGTCACATTTAGGAACATTTCATTGATGTTTCCTATTTGAAAATGGAAATTGGTCAAACCATTTCTATTCATATATTTGGTGGAAACCACAAGTAGTACACAATGTTCTACAACTCATTTTCACTCATTCTGTTTCTATTTCTAGAAATAGCGATATGAAACTAACTTAGGCTAGGTGTATTTTCCTATGCAAATATCCCCAAATAACATAATTGTCATGTGTTCAATTATTGCCTTTCAATATTCTCATAAATCTCTTTTACTGGATGGCAGGGCCTTTCTGAAGAAGAAGTAAGAGCTCAAGCGGCCTGTGCTAGAGAGGAAGTAATGATACGGAACAGATTCTCTGAAATGAATCCGCCAAAAGATAGTTCATCTGTTAACAAGTCAGTCTTTTTCATTGTATTAATTGTTTGGTAGCAATCTATTTTTACATTTCAGGTTTCCTAGGCTATTATACATGAAATTATGTGCTTAATATATACATTTTTTAGTCTTCACACTCTTAATACCACATGCATGTAGTCAGGGCATTTTGATAGTTAAATCTAAAATGATTACTGGCACGTTCTGTGCTTTATTTGAGATACTTTCTGATAATGCATGCCTCTTAGGCTTTTATTTCTGTTTTAAATAGAAATTGGTCAAACTATTTTCATCCATATATTTTGTGGGACTCAAAGTACTAACCACTTCTTCACTCATTTCATTTCTATTTTAAAACTAAAATAGAAACGTAATGGTGACTCAATCTAAAACAACTATTTTTCCTCTGCCAGACGTAACTATGCTCAAGACATGACATTCTTATTTTGGTTTTCTTCAGGTATTACAACCTTGCACATGCTGTAAATGAAAGCGTTATAAGGCAGCCATCCATGTTACGAGCTGGAACATTGCGAGATTATCAGCTTGTAAGTTATCTCTGGTGGTTGTGCAATGTGCGCTGTGCAAGTGCATTTGTTTTTTAGCGTTTGCTGTCTGATGCAGAAAGTTACACAGATAATGAATAGGAGGGAATGGGAGAGAGGAGGGAGACAGAAAGGGTAGGAAACTCACAGACAGAAGCAGAAATTAGAGAGAGAAATCCATTTTGATTATTATTCAAGTCTGAGTAATGCAATATATAGGTTTTCTCAAATATTCTCACTTAAAAGTATGAAAATAACTTGAAATTCTAGAATGTGAATATCTATAAAACAAAACCAAATTACTTTTCCTAAATTTGCAATATAAAGTTGTTTTTATATATCTCTACAAGGATCCCTATCAGCTTCTCATTCATTGATCATTTCCTCCTTTTCTCAAATCTGCAGGTTGGTTTACAGTGGATGCTTTCTCTGTATAACAACAAATTAAATGGAATATTGGCAGATGAGATGGGTCTTGGGAAGACTGTGCAGGTGATTTGGTTTTCGATCAAAAGCTGGTTGAATATTTGGCTGCTAATTTATGTGTCATAAGTTTTTCACTCGTGGGTTCTAATGTAAATCTGGAATCTTCTCTCCATTCTGTAGTAAAAAAATCTCTAAATTGAGCAACGTAGTTTGTAAGCATACTGGTTTATGTTGATTGTCTTTTTGGTCTTACAGGTTATGTCATTAATTGCTTATTTGATGGAGTTCAAAGGAAATTATGGGCCCCATCTTATCATTGTTCCTAATGCTGTTTTAGTGAACTGGAAGGTCTGGTTAGTTTTTGCTTTCATTTATACCCATGTTAACAGCTATGGTCTTCTTCTCCTTAATCTCTAATTTAGCTGTTATTCCAGAGTGAGTTTCACAATTGGCTTCCGACCGTTTCTTGCATATTCTATGTTGGGTCAAAAGATCAAAGGTCGAAATTGTTTTCCCAAGTAAGATAAGCATCTGGCTATTTGAAATTTTAACTTGATAAACATTTTTGCTTTCAATATTTCTAAGTCCCGCTTCGTGAATGTGTTACATAGGAAGTCTTGGCCATGAAGTTTAACGTACTTGTGACAACCTATGAATTTATTATGTATGATCGCTCAAAACTGTCGAAAGTTGATTGGAAATACATCATAATTGATGAAGCACAACGGATGAAGGATAGAGAATCAGTTCTAGCTCGTGATCTTGATAGATATCGTTGCCAAAGACGCTTGCTTCTCACCGGGACACCGTTACAGGTATGCTGATGCCCTCTTGCATTATGGAGTTCTTGTGGCCTACATGAACATTTTTCTTGCATGATTATTTTTTATTTGAAATACTCGATCTTGTGGGAAACACTTCTTCATTTGAATGTTTATTTACATTTGATTAAAAATTGCATGAATTTTGTGCAAAATTTTTTCCTTAGAGATAACTCAGATATGATTGCTCAGAGTTTTTTTGTGCCAATGTTACCCCATATGCTCTCACATAAGTAACGGGCCTGTTATGAATCTTATCATAGTATCACTTGATAACTTTGAGATTCCATAGCTAACTTTGCATCTGGAAATCAATGATAAGTGTATGGACCCCACTTCTGTGAAATGATTATACTGTATCATAGAATCCGAAAGCGACGGATTTTATATGAAGATAAAGCTTGAAACATCATGCTCAGCTTTGAGAATTTGCCAAAATAGTTCTCTCGGAAGTTAGTCCTCTTCAATTATCGAGTGGTTAGGCTTAGAAACTCAAATCTCTGTTTCCAAGGTGGATTTCCATCTCGTTGAATCAGAGAATTATATTGGTTGATTTACTTCACTGGAGAACGAGGGAAAAAGATTGTTTTCTTTTCAAAAAGGAGAATTAAACAGAATATTATAATACTCAACTCCTGTTGCACTGTATCTCCCGTTCTTTGTCCTTAACCAATTATTGCTCTCTTGCCTATCCAGAGGTCAGTGGATCACACCATTATGTCTCTGTTTGCAGAATGATCTTAAAGAACTTTGGTCACTTCTGAACTTATTGCTGCCGGAGGTCTTTGACAATCGAAAGGCATTTCATGATTGGTTCTCTCAACCGTTTCAAAAAGAACTTCTTGCACAAGATACTGAGGATGACTGGCTTGAGACTGAAAAGAAGGTAATCATTATCCATAGACTTCACCAGATTCTGGAGCCATTCATGCTTAGGCGTCGTGTCGAAGATGTAGAAGGATCACTTCCTCCCAAGGTATGCCTTACACAGCAGTACTTGATAACTTGTGACAGTGGTTGTTTCTAATAACTTTTGCCTGCAGGTTCCGGTTGTTTTAAAATGCAGAATGTCAGCTATACAGAGTGCCATCTATGACTGGATCAAATCCACTGGAACAATTCGAGTTGATCCAGAAGATGAGAAGCTCAGGATTCAAAAAAATCCTTTTTACCAGGCTAAAGTGTACAAACCTCTGAACAATAAATGCATGGAGCTTAGGAAAGCTTGCAATCACCCATTGCTCAACTACCCTTACTTTAGCGACCTCTCAAAGGATTTCCTTGTGCGTTCATGCGGGAAATTGTGGGTTCTGGATAGGATTTTAATGAAGCTTCACAGAACAGGACATCGAGTACTGCTCTTTAGCACTATGACAAAACTTCTTGATATAATGGAGGAATATTTACAGTGGCGACGACTTGTCTACAGGCGGATTGATGGGACTACTAGCTTGGAAGATCGTGAATCTGCTATTTTGGACTTTAATAGTCCTGATACTGACTGCTTTATCTTCCTGCTTAGTATTCGTGCTGCTGGACGAGGTTTGAATCTTCAGTCTGCTGACACTGTCGTCATATATGACCCTGATCCAAACCCAAAAAATGAGGAACAGGCTGTTGCTCGAGCCCACCGTATTGGACAGACCCGGGAAGTAAAAGTTATTTACATGGAATCTGTTGTTGACAAAATTTCAAGCCATCAGAAGGAGGATGAGTTCATGAGTGGAGGTACAGTTGATTCAGATGATGATTTTGCTGGTAAGGATCGAGACGTGGGTTCAATTGAGAGTCTCATTCGGAATAATATCCAACAGTATAAGATTGACATGGCTGATGAAGTTATAAATGCGGGGCGATTTGATCAGAGGACTACACATGAAGAGAGGCGCATGACCTTAGAAACTCTATTGCATGATGAAGAGAGATATCAAGAGACAGTGCATGATGTTCCCACACTTCATGAAGTAAACTGCATGATTGCTCGAAGTCAAGAAGAAGTGGATCTCTTTGATCAAATGGATGCAGAACTTGACTGGATAGAGGAGATGACTCGATATGATGATGTTCCACAGTGGCTTCGTACTAGTTCTAAGGAAGTGAACACCACCATTGCTGATCTATCGAAAAAGCCATCAAAGAATATGTTGTATGGAGGAAGTATCAGCATCAATTCCAGCGAAGTGGCTTCTGAGATGCCGAAGAAAAGGGGACGGCAGAGGGGAAAAGTTCCAATTTACACTGAATTGGATGAAGAAAATGATGATTTTTCAGAAGCCAGTTCTGATGAGAAGAATGAACATTCTGTCCGAGAAGAAGGAGAAGTTGGGGAGTTTGAAGATGATGAGTCTGCCCCAGTCAATAAAGATCTTTCAGAGGAAGATGATCCTGTTTCTGCTGATGCTTATGAATACCATAAAGCTTTAGAGAACACTGGAAACAATGGTATTGTTGAAGGTGGTTCATCCGGCTCTTCTTCCCACAGTCGAAGATTAATGCAAGTAGTTTCTTCTGCATCTTCTCAGAAGTTTGGATCACTATCTGCCTTAGATGGCAGGTCCAGTTCCCGCTCCAAGAAGTTGGTACGACTCATTTAACACCTTCTTCCTGTCTAAGAAGCTAAATTTTGAAGTATTTTGAGTTTCTTAGATGCTTTTATTTTTTCAAATATGCCAGGCAGATGAACTGGAGGAAGGGGAAATTGCTCTTTCTGGGGATTCCCATATTGACCACCAGCAGTCTGGTAGTTGGATACAGGATCGTGAAGAAGGTGAAGATGAACAGGTACTGCAGCCTAGAATAAAGCGCAAACGAAGTATCCGTCTCCGTCCACGGCATGCTGCCGATCGCTCAGAAGAGAGCTCTTCCGATCTGTTGTCAATTCATCGTGGGGGTTCTCAGTTGACGTCCCAGGTTGATCACAAGGATGACTCACAAGCAAGGGATGAAGGTTCACTTAAAGGTTGCGGGGAGCCTAGTTTGTTGAAGCATGGAAAAACTGATTCATCCTTCAAGAACAGGAGAAATTTACCCTCGAGCAAAATTCCAAATTCAGTTAAAATGCCAGATTTCATTAAATCTGGTAGGGGAAATCGTGTTTCTACTCCTTCAAATGATGATGCTGAACGGCCAAGAGAAAATTGGGACTTTAAAGCCGTGAAAGGGGCTAAAAGTGGTGGCAGTAAGATGCCCGATGTCGTCCAGAGAAAGGTAAACTGTTCTGTACTTCTTTATGTACATCATTTAACATTTAACACACATAAAATTTCAGAGTGAATACATGTAAGTTAAAAATAAGTGATATGTTGCATATATGTAAATTAAAAAATACAAGATATGACTGCGTATGTGTGCTATATACATTTTGCTTTTGACTTATATTGGTGGTATATGATCACACTGATGATGCGTCGTCTCGTATAGTATCAGTTGAAGTCCAAAAACACGCTTTTAGTAAGTTTGCAAAGATCTCAGTTGATGCTTGAAGACAGCACATTGACGTCTTCTGTTAATCTAGATGATAGTTGCAAGCTCTGTACTTGTTTTTCTTTCTTTTGCTTTCTTGTTTCACTATTGGGGACTCAAGGGACCCGCAGATTAAAAACTAAACATTGTACTCTTTTTATTTTTCCTTTTTTTTTTTTTTACCCCTTCCTTTGTACCCCTTGAAAATGTTTTTGGATTTTAGATAATTTAGGAAATTGTAGTTGGATGAGTATCTTGTTTGGCCTTTAGTCGATGTAATATTCTATTGGAATGATGATCTGAAATGTAGTTATTTAAATAGGTAGTAATTTTGGCAAGTCTTGTGCATGTAAATTTTCATCAAGTACTCTCTTTGAATTTTTTGCTCTGTCTGCCCTCCCTTTTGCATCCAAATCTTTCTTGGTGGTTAGTTTTATCCAACGGATGTTGGCTTATTTCAGTGCAAGAATGTTATTAGCAAGCTCCAAAGAAGAATAGACAAGGAAGGACATCAAATAATTCCACTGCTAAGTGAACTTTGGAAAAGAACGGAGTCCAGTGCAGTAGGTGGTACGGGGGATAACCTTCTGGACTTGCAGAAGATCGATCGACGCATTGAGAAATCTGAGTACAATGGAGTACTGGAGCTCGTCTCCGACGTCCAGCTTATGTTGAAGTGTGGGGTGCAATATTATGGGTTCTCATATGAGGTATGGCTCTTCATTTTCATCATTTCACACATTTGTTGCCCTCTTTATATTGTTTACTGCATGTTGTTTCTTAGAATTGCACGGAAATTTTATTTTTAAATTTACTTCTGAATTATAAATGTTTTGATTAGTGTCAAATTTATTCTATTGTACAATAAATAAAAATAAAAATAATTCTATTGTAAGATTGTCAATACCCACACTTAATGTTGCTTTACAAGGGAGGCTAAATCATTTGCAAATGCAAATAAAGGAACGGTTAGACTTTGGTGCATTGTTGAACCCCATATCGACTTACTAAACCAAAATCTGAATTATAACTGCACCTGCCTCATCATTCCCTGTGTTATGCATGCCCCCATTGGAGGTCTGCTAAATGAACTTAAGTAATGCTATGGTATAGGTGAGATCAGAAGCAAGGAAGGTGCATGATCTATTCTTTGATATCTTGAAGATAGCATTTCCAGATACTGATTTTCAAGAAGCCAAAAATTCCGTGTCTTTCTCTGCTCCAGCACCTGCCGTGGGTTCGTCTTCAAAACAGGTACTTGCTGGCCAGAACAGGCGCCAGAAATTAATGAAAGGGGGGGACTCTGATCCCGTTCCTCTCCAGAAGTCGCAGGGTCGAGTGTCCATCCATACTGTTGAAGACGGCAAGGCAAGGAGCATTATGCCTCAGAAGGAGTTGAGGCTTGGAAGTAGCAGCAGTCGGGATCTTAGCCAGCCAGACGACCCACGCCCACTCACTCATCCATTGGATCTTGTTATCTGCAAGAAGAAAAGGAAAGACCGAGAGAAGACAGCTATGAAGGCGGGGAAAGGGTCAGCTGGTCCTGTCTCCCCTACCGGCATGATTAGAAATATCAGAAGTCCGGGCTCAAATTCAGGCGGGAAGGAAGTCGGACTTACCCTGCAAAATACCCAACAAGGGTGGGCTTCCCTTTCTCCTCAGCCTGGGAATGGTGGCAGCTCTGTTGGGTGGGCAAATCCTGTAAAGAGAACGAGAAGCGATGCAAGGCGGCGTCCCAGCCATTTATAATTTTAGTTTTTATTAAGGCCATGGAGTTCAAGCCCATACTTATTTGTCTTGAATTGTAATTCTTGTCAACGTAGTGTAGTATTTTCATTTCTTGTACGCTACTCGTCGTCAGTGGGGTTTCGGAATTATGAGATGCTTTCGAGGCATGATTATCCTCTATAGTTAAATTCTTGATATAGCTTTTGCATTGATTAACACAACGAGGTAATTACTTAGGTTTTTTTATCTGATCATAATTTTTTTTGAAAGGATTATCTGATCATAATTACACCCTACGTCCAACTATACTTTCTTTTAATTTCACAAAAATTAAGAAAAATTTAACTAATGTTTTTTCACAAAGATTATGAAAGTTTAATTAATGTTGGTGAGAAAGTAAAATTTAAGAATATATCTTTGTCCCTTAAAAAAATTAATATATTTCCTTAATAAACTCTATAATTATTTACTAATTATTTCACATTAATAGTGTTTTATTTTTTTTTCCCACCCCCCCCCCCCAAAAAAAAAGTGTTATTTCATTGTTTGATAAATTGAATAAGTGTCAAAGGTGTGGTAATTATGAGGAAGATGATTGATTAGCATGCATTAATTGGGTGTGGAAGTATTAAGGGGTATTAGATGGATAATGTTTTTGGTCAACTTATAAATGAGAAGGACGGCAGAAATACGGGGAAGCTGTTGCTTGAGGCCTGGGGGCAGCCGGGCAGATGGAGAGGGAAGTTCGGGTGGTTAATTGTTGCACTCTGGAGGAGCTGGTTTATCAGGAATGCTTTTATTTTTGAAGAGAGAGCATTGGCTGGGAATTATATATTTGAGGAGGCACATGCATACCTAGAGGAATTTTTGAAGATTCATGCAAAAGGCAAATAGAAAGTGTCCACTTCTAAGAGAATGTCAGAAAATTAGAACTTCCTCGATTTTCTCTGGCAAGCAAGGCGACCGACTTTCACCATGAGGTTCTAGGGCCTGATTTTCAGGGAATTTGTCTGGTTTTCAGCTGGGTTTTCTTCTGCCAGCTTATGGATTTAATAGAGGAGCTTTGGAAATCATCGTCTCTACATCAAGATGAAAAGGACATTCTCCAGTTGACAGGCGAAACGGTGGCGAGGCATGTTCAAGAGGCAAAATGTGCTCTGCTAGGTCGAATTCTTACACGGAAATCCTATCACCGCGAGGCTTTCAAGACTACAATGCTGAACCTTTGGAAGCCTACTGGGTCGGTCCGAATTAAGTTCTTGGACGGAGACGTTTTCCTAGTGGAATTTAGGGACAGAACTGATCAATAAAGGATCTTGAACTTACAGCCCTGGAATTTCAATCGAGCTTTATTAGTGTTTGCTCCAATTGAACCGAGTTCTGCTCCAGCTCTCCCCGTTTTCCAATCGGTCCGTCCCTTTTGGGTTCAAGTTTACAACTTGCCTTTTGTGCACATGAGACCAGACACAGCAGAGATAATAGGGAATCACTTGGGAAAATTTGTGGAGATGGATAGTGACAGTAAGGGTTCTTGCTGGGGTCGGTTTCTTAGGATCCGTGTCAAGCTCGATATCTCACGCCCTCTCCATCATTTTATCAAAATCCTATTGGGGCAGACAGAGCACCTAACACAATTGAATTTGTGGTATGAAAGACTCCCTGGTTTCTGTAGTTTATGTGGCTATATGAATCATACTTTTGCTGAATGCACTGGGGAGGTACCATCCATTCTACGGAAAGTAGAGAATCACCTTTTTCGACCGGAATTGAAAGCTCAATCGGGGAGCAGAGGAGGTTTACAGCAACTTCAACAGCCCTAAGCTGGCACTGTGGCAGATAATTCCCAGGGTATTGAGCTGAAGGGCGTAGAGGTTAGTAGCATGGAAAATAAAATTATGCTTCATTTATAATGATAAAGGAAAAATGGATCAGAAAGGGGGGGGGGGAATGCAACTCTCCAAAATGAGGAAGATAAATTGCTTTCGGAACAAAATACCTATTTAACGAATACTGAGACTAAAATAGATAGATATTGGAAAGATTTTTCTAATGTTTTGAAAACTAAACGGAAGGCAGACCATGATGAAAGTGACGTTGAGAAGAGATCGCGCCCATCCTCAGGAGATTGTTCGAATATGGATAATGTATCGGCAGAGGTTGAAGTTCAACCCCGCCGGACACAATGAGTATCCTGAGTTGGAATGCTCGAGGATTGTGGAGTCCTTGAGCATTGACAAATCTCCGGAGAGCTATCCCGGATACTTCCCCATCTCCAGTTTTTGTAATGGAAACAAAGTTGCATGGATAGAAAGCTAAACGAATACAAGACTTTTGTGGTTTTCCCAATAGGTTTCATGTTGATGGTAAAGGGGGGAGTGGCGGTCTGATTATGTTTTGGGAAGATTCCTGGGATGTAAGACTTGTTGGTTACTCCTTCCACCACATTGATGTTATAATCCAATATGATCATAGAGGAAGTTGGAGGCTAGTTGGGTTTTATGGAGAACCGAACACACAACTTCGTAATCATAGTCTACTCAGGAGGCTCTGTGCTAATCAGGCCCTACCGTTGTGATTGGAGACTTCAATGAAATTCTGGCGCTTTTAGAAAAAACTTGTTTGGGCGATAATCGACCAGCAATAAGGGGATTCCTAGAGGCAATAAATGATTGTGAGTTAAGTGATTTGGGTTTTAGTGGATCTCGCTTTACATGGAGAAGCTCTTTCTCAAATGATAACTTCCAAGAAATCATGTTGGATCGTGCCCTTGCAAATCTCGTGTGGCGAAATAGATTTTCTCAGGCTCGGGTATTCCATGGAGAGTTTTATGGTTCAGATCATAGGGTGTTGAAAGTGGAGTTAGCTGCTGACATGCCCATATATCGTACAGGCTTTAATCGGATGATATTTATGTTTGAACTTGGATGGCTTCGCGAGCATAGCTATAGGGAAGTTATTATTGAAGGATGTAATGAAGCTCAGCAATTGGGTGTTCAAGGAAACTTGAGATTTGTGTGGCAAAATTGAAGAAGTGGAAAATTGAAGTGGTGGGTAGTATATCTCGTAGAATATTAGACTTTAAGTAGAAACTCCACTTATATTCTAAAGACGAAACTGACATGGATAAAAGGGTAGATCCTTCTTCATGAAAAAGAATTGACGAAACTATATTTGTTGGAAGAACAATACTGAGCCTAAAGAGCTCGATCAGATTGGGTGAAACTAGGAAACCAAAATACGCCATTTTTCCGCCACAAAGCAAAATGTAAGAGAAGGAAGAATCAAATTTTGGGACTGTTCTATAAAGGGGAATGATGTGACAAGCCAGAAGACATTGAAAAAATTTTCACTTATTTTTTCTCCACTCTGTTCACTTTTTCTTCTCCAGATTTGGGGAGATTTCGTTCATTGATAGACAGTGGTAGATCTACCTTATCAAAGGCATCTCAATCCATCCTGGTAGAACTTTTTTCCTCCAGTGAAGTTAAACATGCCTTGTTCTATATAGGCCTTCTCAAAGCATCAGGACCAGACAGTTTCCACGCTGCATTTTTCCAACAAAATTGGAACCTGGTAGGCCAAGTTGTGAAGGATTTTTTCCTCCATTTCCTCAATAAAGGGGGATCATTGGAACCTTTTAATCATACTAATACTGTCTTGATTCCTGAAGTGAAGCATCTCCAGGTCATTTCGGAATTCCGCCATATCAGTTTATATAGTGTGATATATAAAATTGTCACTAAGATGTTAGCCAACAGATTGAAATCTGTTCTCCATGAGATCATTTCCTTGTTACAAAGTGCTTTCATTACTGGTAGGTTAATCACTGTAATATCATTGTAGCTTTTGAATTGATGCACTCGCTTAAACGCCGCACGTTGGGGAAGACATGTTTTTTTGCACTTAAACTAGACATGATGAAAGCGTATGACAGGGTGGAATGGGGTTTTCTCTATGAGATGATAGAGGTACTTAGTTTTCCAACTCAATGGATTTAGCTTATCAAAATGTGTGTTTCCACATCTACATTTTCTTTTGTTATTAATGGTTCTCAGTGTGGTTTTATCTCCCATAGCAGAGGCCTTAGATAGGGATGTCCTCTCTCCCTGTATTTATTCCTTTTATGTACAGAAGGCCTCTCTAGACTTATTAAGCGGGCTATATTAAATGGAGAAATTACGAGCTTGCAATGTTCTCGTAAAGGGCATCGGACTTCCCATTTATTTTCTGCAGATGATTGCCTGGTTTTTTGTAAAGCAAATTTAAAGAAGTGTAGTTGTGTTAAAACTTTACTTGATCGTTATGAGGAAGCTTCAGGATAGAAAATTAATATTTTGAAGTCAGCCTTAACATTCAGTCCCAATACGAGTATGTCAAATCAACAATCTATTTTGCAATTTTTGGGCTTGAATAGATCAACAGTCATAGTAAATACTAGGATTAAGAGAGAAGGTTTGGCAAAAGATACAGGCTTGGAGAGGAAAACTTTTCTCAGTTGGAGGCCGGGAGATCCTTCTTAAAGCAGTGGCTAAGTCTATTCCAAGCTATGCTATGAGTGTGTTCAGGATTCCACAGGGGTTATGTGATGACCTTACAAAGTTATTTGCATCTTTTTAGTGGGGGAAAATGGAGGGGAACAATAAGTTACATTGGATGAAATGGGAAAAATTTTGTCAATCCAAATTTGTTGGAGAAATGGGATTCAGAAGCCTATCATGCTTCAACCAAGTCTTATTGGCCAAACAAGTCTGGAGGATCCTCTTGTACCCGGACTCTATTGTAGCACAGATTCTCAAGGAGAAATATTTTACTCATTGTCCATTGATACATGCTGAAGCGAAAGGAAATAGCTCATATCTCTAGCGAAGTCTACTTTGGGGGCGAGATTTATTGCTGAAAGGGATTCGATGGCGGGTTGGAGATGGTAATAATATAACTATCTTCTCATCTCCATGGCTTCCTCGACCTTTCTCTTTTTTGCCAATTACCCATTCCAGTGGAGATTTTCTTCTTAAAGTCTCTGATATTTTGTTGCCTAACGGTGATTGGTACTGGTCTTTAATTAACCAACGGTTTCTTGCACCGGATCAGGATACTATTGCTTCACTACTTGGAGGGTGTCGCAATTTTCTTGATAGTCTCATGTGGCACTTTGACAAGAAATGAGAATATAGTGTGAAGACGGGGTATCATTTGGCTTTATCTTTGGCAAATTTTGACCCACAATCTTGCACTTGCCCGTTAATGAAATGGTGGAAGTTTCTTTGGCACCTGAAGATTCCAAGTAAGATAAAGATTTTTATTTGGAGGGTTATGTATGACCCACTAGACAAAATTTGTGGCATAGGAAAATAGTCACTTCTCCTTTAGGCACTCGTTGCGAGTTGGAACATGAATCAACTGCCCACGCTCTTTTTTTTTTTTTTTGTGATTGCGTCATTGATGTGTGGGAACAATCTATGTTTTGTGCATTTCTCCTAGAAAGACAGGGATCTTTTGTGGGAGAAATCCTGCTGGCTGCATGGAAGCATTTTCGCGTTGAAGAGGTGGAGCTTTTAATTATTCTGACTTGGAAATGTTGGAGCCAACGGAATGCGCATATTTTTGAAAATATACCAACCAATGAGGGTCGTAAGCGGCTGGTTTCCTGGCTGAATTCAAGCAGGTAAATGGTCTTGAGGACGTGTCAAGCAAGAAACAGAACCATAAACATTCGGCAGCGCACTTATAGAAAAAACCAAAGGCCGGACTTCTCAAGGTTAATGTTGATGCTGCAGTTCATACGGAGGCACGACATTTTGCTATTGGCATTGTGGCTCGTGATGAGACGGGGAAATTTGTGTTGGGTGCTACACGCGTGTTTTACAGTTCTGTCAGCCCTATTGTTGGGGAGTGCATGACAATCCTTCTGGGTGTGCATGGCACGCCCCACTCCTATTATCTCTAACTTACTTGAAGTGTGACGTGCGCCGACGATAAATTTCAACTAAAAGTTAGAATCTACCGTCAAGGCTCGTGAACATGTCAAACATCCTAGAAAAATTTTGACAGCATCTCCTTTAATCTGAAAACAAACCAACATGTATAAACACCCAACATCAAACCCATATACGCTTCACAATATAATAATTCCTATCATTACAAGTAACAATACTTCGTATATGAAAAATTATACTAAACCTAATATGCTTTACCCGGAATTCCCAATGAATATTAGTAGGCTTAACCATGCCAAGTGTATAAATTATAATAACAATCCTATAATAAATTCTATGTAGTGACTCAAATTCTTAAAATAACATGCTCAACTATAACGAGTTGCCCAAACTCCAATTTCTACCTGGTAAGAAGATCATTTAGAAAATGTATGAGCTAATAAGCCCAGTAAGTGGAGTTTTTGTAAATAAACATACTTTGGAAAGTCAAAAATACAACTTTTACAAAATCGCTTATAAAATGTACAAACAACTTCTGCTTTTCATAACAATGTTCAATATAAATCAGATATCACATCAAGTAGAATTCATCTCATATCAAAGCATTTATGGAATCTTTACAAACAATGCTAGAAATTATGAAAATTCATGTCATTCTAAGAATCATCATAAAATCCTCCCCAAAGAGTATCCATATTCTCATCTCATCGTGTAATCTATCATATTAATTCATACGCACGTAGACACTAGCTTGGGTCATATGTACCATATGACCCCTTCGCCCTAAGCAGCACAACAACCAGCTTAAGCCATAGCTAGCATAATAGGCCCCTTCGCCTGTGCGGCATTTATCTGGTAAGCTTGAACCATAGGCTCCTTCGCTTGGGCAGCATTTGTCTGGTCAGCTTGAGCCATAGGCCCATTCACCGGTGGGAGGTATATTTATTACATGGAATACAACTTGAGGAAGTTTTCAATCATTTATCATTTGAAGAAATTAATCATATCTTTGAAAATTCTCAAACTTCACAATCTCAACTTCATAAACTTTCTAAATGGAAGAAGAATTCTCACGAAAATTCATAAAAGCATTTTTGTAATCAATTTCACAATATCATATATAATAAAGGGACAATAAAGTTCATTTCCAAGAGTTTAGAGAAAGTTCATTGTTGACTGTATTACAAATGATTTGAATGGTGAATCAAGTATCTTTTGAGTTTTAAAAAAAAAAAAAATTGTCCGCTTCTAATCAGTAATCATGGCAATGGAATGGCAAAGTGGATAGCACCGGAGGATGGGTAGATCAAGATAAATGTAGACGTTTCTCTCCGTGATGGATGTTACCGTATGGGATCGGGGGCTGTTGCGAGGGATTGGAGAGGTATGATGGTGGCAGCCGCTTGTAATGTGATGACAGAGAGAGTAACGCCAAATTATGGTGGATGTTGGGCTCTATTAAAAGGTGTTTAGTTAGTCGTAGAGCAGGGGTTTACAAATGTGATTTTCGAGTCAGATGCTTTTAACATCATACGTTTTTATTTATGAGCCCGAACTCAGATCGCCTAAAGGCCCTCTTGTGGAGCGGATCATATCCCTTTGTCAAGGCTTAAATGACGTGCGGTTTAAAGTCATTAGGAGAAATGCAAATAAAGTAGCCCATTTGTTAGCTAAGCATGCTTTTTAGTTTAGTGTTAATTATTGTTCGGTGATGACACCAAGCTTTCATTGTAAAAGCTTTACATTCTGATTAGTTGAATGAATGAGATGATAGTTTGATTGCAAAAAAAGAATAATAATAATAATAATAAATAAAATTGAATAAGTGTATATATGAGAAAATTAATATTTTTCAATAAAGAAAGTGATATATAATTTGAGACGGATAAAAAACAAATATAAGTCTATTTTAGTGAGACGGTGGGAGCAACTTATCCCAAGATACAAGAGAATTCAAAGTGAAGAATGATCACTTATCCATTGCAGTTGTGGGCAGATTTTACATCGAGATAATAAAAATTGAAATCTATTAAGTGATAAAATGAATAAAATAGAGTTTGACATTCATAGTTGACTGATCTTCTCATTTATTGCCATGTTGCGTAGTGATTTATCTCTATTCTCTACCATTGTATTATATTATTCACTATAAAGAGAGTTCCTATTAAAATATGCTTATGAGCTTAATTCCCTGATAAAATTGCATCAAGTCCTTTGCGGTTCCAGTAAATCCAGCATTGCTTCTGAAAGGAATGAATTAATAAAAACATATGTGCAAATATATATAAGAGAAAGAGCAGCACATAACAAAATCAGCAGTAAATATTCACAATGCAAAAAGAACTGCTGATAGACTGATTAGCACAAAACTTGCACCTGCATCAAACTAAACTACCCAAAATCTCGAAACTCCCTGCCAGAGTTCACAGACATACACTTGCAACTGGTTTCACAAGTTTGGATGGGGGTAATGAAAGAGAGAGCAAGCACTGCCCCAGTTGGAAAAACTTTTAACTATTTACATAAACTACGTTTGAGGGATCTATCTGATGGTTAACTGAGATTTCTTGAGGGAATAGAAAATGTAACCTGGAGATAAGACATTAGCCATTTTTCCGTATCTGTTACCCACTGGTCCAAGTTCAGGTTCCTCATCCTTACTCTCACTAATCACTATTATTACTTGCAGAGGTTCTATTCTGGTCGGCCCTGTGTCGTAGAAGAAAAACATTGTAGTAGTAGCTCAACAGGGATTCCCTGCCTTTGCTAGGAAAAATCTTGAAGAGTTCATCCCAGGAACAGTTTTCCAAAGAAGAAGTGTGTGAATTTATTATTATATCCTGATATTTGCTTTCTTCTTCTTTTGTCCAAGAGAGTGCAACTTCCTCACCTGTGTTATCAAGTTTCCATCCATAAAATGCAGAGTTTAGATCAAGCTTTACCGTCGTCCTTTTATCAGCAACATGGAACCTCACACATTCAACAGAAGCTGGAGACTGGCTGCCGCAGAATTCCTGTCTACCTTTTCCAATAGAATTCCCCAAAGTTGAGGTTTGGTTTACTTCCCCTTTCTGCAGTGGCCAAATTAAGGTACCCATCCATTTAGGGTCATTGTCAAAAGCCTCTTCACATGATTCTGGTATATGTGCTTGAAAAGGTGGACCTATCGGAATTCCACTATGATTGACAGCAGAATCTGATGAAGAATCAGACTTTGTATCAGAATGATTATCATCATTGAGAATCAGAATATGATGACTCTGAATCGATTTTTTCCTGCGCATTCCCTTAAGATTCTTTCACAGAAAGGGGTCTCTGGTGATCATTGTACATGATTGGATGCATTTTTTGCTTCTTCTGCGTAGTATAGAAAGTGTTCAAATTCAATGATGTCTAGATATGTCTTCCAATAGTTTGATCACAATGGTGAAAGATGATATTGATTACACAATTACAAAAACTGAATATTATTATGTTGCAATAACTCTAGAGAAGGGAAAAGTGTAGTCATGTTAATGAATTTACAAATTTAGTCCTCCATGCATTTCCCTTTTTGTACCTTCTCAAAGAACAAGTATTTCCAACTATTCACAGAACCCCTTCTTATTAAACATTTAACACAGTAATGTTTTGCAAGATGTAACCCTGTCAAAAACTTCGAAATTTTCCAGTTGAAAGAAATAACTTACCCTGTTAACTGACTGCCCACCACTTGAGAGTATATCACCATACCGTTTATTGTTGGATTTTGCCGATTCAGATAAACTCTTTTGCTGCATCCATATAGAACAAGAAGAATTCGAAAACTTATAATTAGGACTGTTATTGTAAAGAAAAAGAAAAGCAGATTAGAGGCTGGTTACCTTGGTTGTGCTTGCCAATGGTGAAAATCATTGGCATTCAATGGATCAAAGCTATCCACATGTTCAATTTTTTCTTGCTTCAAAAGAGTCCCAGATAGAGATAGCAAGCAAGTCAAATCTTTCCTGTTTTGTAATCCTTGCCCCTCCGACCAACATATCTCCTGTCCTTCGTTGTTGGGAAAGTCTGTTTTACTAGAATACGTGAGACTGTAAAGGGTATATACTCTAGCCAAGTCCTCTTTTATGGTTGATTGCAATGGACATATATTTTCATCCCTATATGCACTAAGATGCTCATCATCCACTTTGATGTTCGATGCCTCTAGACACGTTAGAGTTTTGAAGAAGCTCCATTACCATGTCAATCTTCTTCTTTATAACTCCACAATGCGCTTGAACGCTATCAATCTCCTGTGAAATATGGTGCTCTGTGGTTGAAAGTCGCCTCTCAATCCGAGATGCTCGTCTCTTGAACTCCTTTTCAGTGAGACAGCCCCCTTCAGGTTGCTGAATATGCGAAGGCCCCTCACCTGGAGGGTCCATGTATCCAAAGTTTACTTCCCCGGCAAACTGCCTCGCCATACCCTCTACGTTTGGCTCTCCCTCTCTGGGAGCTTCTTCGAAATCAGGGGGCTCGTCTTCGTCCTCGTCCAGATTATCGATAATTTCATCGAATCTACTATCACATGATTTGCTTTCAAGTGGACTGAAATCTCTCACGTACTGTTGAGAAATCTCCTCATTAGTTGGCCTTATAATGCAATAGACAAAAAGCTGCATATAATAATCTCAAAGAATCAAGAATCAGCTTATGATTTTCAAAACTGGAAACAAATATACACATCAAAGTCTTACATTTCGATCTGGTTTAAAACATCATTAATCTCAGCAGATGAAGGAGCAATTTTTGCATCCCAACATAACATCCTCGGGAACCTATGTTGGAATCTTGAAGCAAATTCACTTCCTACATTTGGCATTACCTCGTATGCCCAAACCTTCACAAGATCAAAACAATCAATTCTCAAACTCAAATTTCAATTTTCAAGTCATTATAATTATATACTGGTTATAATTTTTACCTGCAATGCAAGTGGAAATATGTGAAAGGAGTACTTGAAATGGTTTGGCTTAGGATTGCTCCTCAGTTCTTTACTTGTCGCCCTCCAATCTCTCTTCAACGTCGACATAGTTCGCCGGAAGCTCTCTTTCCCTCGCGGGCAGCTGTAAAACAATTGAAGATCTGTTGGGTTTGTTGTCAAAAATAATCCAATGTTGAAAAGGAAAAGGAAAGGGAAAGAAGAAGAATCCTAGGGGGAAAAGGAATCCAAATCATAGAAGGATTGTCTTGTCTTCCAAGGAAACAAAGCCTATAAATAGAGATGTTTTCTTCTTCTTTTATGCACAAGTGGTACAAATGATTTGAGAGAAAAATTATTGAGTCTAGCACCTTGAAGAGTTTTCTTGTAACTCTTCGTGGTTTGTTCGAAGGGTAGAAAATTAGGTGTGGTAAAACTCGGGGTGATTTTCTCGGTGTCACTTGGGTCGGGTCAGAGAGTCTTGTGAAGAAAAATAGTAGCCTAGCGTCTTGGGATTTCTTGTGTTGTTTGCTGGTTGGGCAAATGGTAGAAATTGGTAGATGCGATAAAGCTTAATATATTTTTCTTGTTATACTTGGGGGATGAGTTTTGGCGAGTGAAAATTCTGTATGGTTGTAGCGACTTTAATCATATAGTGGAAAGTTTTGACAGTCAGTTAAATTCGTCTTCGTTCTTTTATTTTTCTTGTCTCAATTAAATTCCTTGAACAACAGTCCTGCGGGCGTAATCGGGGAATTTACCATTAATTCCCAGCAGTGGTATCAGAGCATCAGGTTTTGTTCGAGGTGGAGTAGAGGAAAGATATGGCAAAGTGCGAATTTGTGATAATCAAGTTTGACTTGTGGCTAGAACAAGTTTGAAATTTCTTGATTTTGATTGGGCAATTTAAAGCTTTCAAAGGAAAACTTTCTCCTTGTTCTAACAAAGTTGCTGAAGCCAGTATGAGCGATAGTGATTGGGAAGATTTATATTTGAAGATTGGAAGCAGGATGTGTCTCCATCTAGTCAGGAATATTCTTGTAAATATTTACTGTGAAGGAATTATGGCGTCAATTTAGAGAGGTGGATCTGGCAAGGGGTTCTTCAAATTTGTTGCATCTGGAAAAATTGTTTAATTCTTTGCGAGTTGGTGCAGATACAAAAATTCTCAATGAGATCGTCTGGAGACTGGTGGTTGTTGCAACTTGTTGGTGTTGTAGACTAGCTGACCACGTGAGAAAATATTGTTCAGGTGGAGCAGGTTCGGCTACTGTTCAGATTTGGACAATCCGACTCTCTTGGTGTGAGGGCGGTGGAGATGTGCTATGAAGTATGTGGGTACATCTCCATGGGGTGTCGGTAGGTGCCATGGTAAAGGATGTGTGTTACTTCTAGCGGTTGTATTTACATACAGTATTGGTTGGCGGTGATGCAAGGTGTGTGTTTGTAGTAATGTCGATGGCTGATGAGCTCTCTGGAAAGCCAACGAGAGAGTTGCACCACAAATTTCAGCAGGTTTATTTCGACATTGAGCCGATGAAATGCTTGGAATTGTTGTTAATTCTAAGTGATTATATATACTCATGTGGTAGAGTATGAGACTGTTAAAGTGTCAAAGGCTTGCCTGGTAATTTCTCAAGTATTGTGTACAAGACTGGAGAAGATGAAGATTTTGGTTTATTTTGACAAGGTGGAGATTGTTGGGTTTGTTGTCAAAAATAATCCAATGTTGAAAAGGAAAAGGAAAGGGAAAGAAGAAGAATCCTAGGGGGAAAAGGAATCCAAATCATAGAAGGATTGTCTTGTCTTCCAAGGAAACAAAGCCTATAAATAGAGATGTTTTCTTCTTCTTTTATGCACAAGTGGTACAAGTGATTTGAGAGAAAAATTATTGAGTCTAGCACCTTGAAGAGTTTTCTTGTAACTCTTCGTGATTTGTTCGAATGGTAGAAAATTAGGTGTGGTAAAACTCGGGGTGATTTTCTCGGTGTCACTTGGGTCGAGTCAGAGAGTCTTGTGAAGAAAAATAGTAGCCTAGCGTCTTGGGATTTCTTGTGTTGTTTGCTGATTGGGCAAAGGGTAGAAATTGATAGATGCGATAAAACTTGATATATTTTTTTTGTTATACTTGGGGGATGAGTTTTGGCGAGTGAAAATTCTGTATAGTTGTAGCGACTTTAATCATATAGTGGAAAGCTTTGACAGTCTGTTAAATTCGTCTTCGTTCTTTTATTTTTCTTGTCTCAATTAAATTCCTTGAACAACGGTCCTGCGGGCGTAATCGGAAAATTTGCCATTAATTCCCAGCAAGATCTTCTACTACTGACAAAGTAGCAAGCTGAATTGAAGCTCTCCGATCTGGGAAAAATAACACAGACTCCAAAAAAAAAAAACCAATCCCAGTTTAAACTTGTCCCTCATATCTTGACATTTAGCAAATGCAACTTCCAACTCCTTCACAGTAATGTGGCTTTTCCCCTCGAAATATCTGTACAACAACCGGTTCGTTCGTCTTACGAACTCCATGTGCCGGCTATCTGGACCGGTTCCGCAGTTTAGGCCGGTGATTAGAGCCCATTCTTTCAACGAAAACCGAGCCGGTTTGTCTCTGAAACAGAACCATAACTCGTCATCTCTGTCACACTTAATTAGCCTATTCAGCAACTGTTGCAGAAGCTGCCCGGAGAACTTAACGCGTTTCATTTCAACAAATTGTCCGAAGCAAGAAGCTTTGAACATCTGCTTGTGTTCCTCGTCCAGCCTACGCTTAGTCGCATCGATTGAAGCTAATTTGCTGGCTTGGGTAGCCTTAGCATCCAATCGGTCGCCTTTCTCGATTACAAACTCCATTCTGCACCAGATATAATCAATCTTTATATGAGGAATTTTATGGTTTATTTGCAGCAAAAAAATAAAAATACATCAACTCAAAATGCAGAGAATTTCAGGTAAAGGAAAAAAATTCCCAATTCTTACCTGAGCGACGATTTCTTGCATCATCGGCCTAAAAACATGTATGTATAATATAAGCAGGGTTACATGCAGGGGGTAAATGGAGAAGACACCGAGAGTAGACACGTAGAGAGAAGACAAAGTAAAGCGTGTCAATATGTGTAAACTGGAAACGCTGACACCTCATTTTTGTTCTTCCATTAATCTCCAATGGGGATGTCAAAGTGTTGAGTGGTGTAGAGGAGAGAGACATAAAGAGAAGATGATTATTTTAATTGAATGTTGGTGGAAAGAGGTGTATGAAAAAAAGAGAGGGAAAAATAAAAAAAAAAGAAGAAAGATAGATAGAAATTTAAAAATAATGATAAAATAGCAGTGGTAAAGTCTTGAATGAAAGTTCAAAAATAGACTTTATATGGGATACGAGGGAAAAAAAGTGAGGAAAAAATTGTGTAAATAAGTGAAAAGTGATTAAAATAAAAAAGAAATTAAAATAAAATAAGAAATATATGAGTCTATAAATTTTTGTGTGTGTATCTCTCCACTTGGACCTTGGACATTCACCCTTGCAATGGAGATGTTCTTACCTGTAATTCTGTAACAAAGCATTTCTGTATTATGTAGCTCCACTCATGCTCTTATATATTGATAGAAATTATTAATTTAGATAATTAGTCTGATAATCATGTCAACTTGGCCACATGCATTTTACTGTTATTATAATTTATGCAAATGTAAGAGCATCTTTTCTTCTCCTTGACATTTTTTCACACCTACACATTGACATTATTTTATTAGTTCAAATTTTTAAAATAAAAAATTGTCTTGTTAAAAGAAATATGAAGTAAAATGATTACCGTCATATAACAGTTGATAAATAAAAGTAGTTTATAAATCACTTGCTGGGCAACATTGGCCATTGCATTATGTTTCAACCAACTATTCAATTTTCCCAAGTAAATATGTAATTGGTGAAATCATCCACTTCAATAATAGTAGATCCCCAAGTTTTTACAAGTAGAACTTTTCTTAAAATCATATTTAATAGTTTTTTTTTGTCACTCAAAAATACCATTATGACGCCAACCGTCCCACGTAAGTATATATATACACACCAAGTGAAGTTTTAATTCTATACACTACAGTCTGCATACAATCAAACACCCACATGAGATAGTAAGTGCCATATTTTTTAACAAATGGCACAACTCTTCACTATAAATGCCAGAAAATTTTCTTCATATTTGGTTCGTCAGATTCAAATGTATTTTGACCAGATTTTTGGCACAAATCAAGAATCATCAAAAGACATCAATGTTAGCAAAATGACAGTGATTGTGAAAAGGAAGGGGGGAAAAGAAACTGCCTTGTACCAAGAAAAGCAATCATTTAATTTTTCAGTTGACACTGCTGTCATTTTCAGCATTTGGAAAACATGGATCCAGTTTACAAAATAATCCAAAAAAGTGAAAATATTAACAGCAATAAAAGCTCTTGTTCTGCAAAAAGACACAGATTTGAGTTGTATTCTTGGCTGCTTTTATCGCTTCAGTACATCTTTCTTTGCCACTCTGCCCATCCAGCAACTGATACAATTCCTGGACAGAGTCGGGATGAGAAGTACCAAAAAGAACCCATGACTAGCAGATTAGAATCTGTTATGCCCCTACTTCAGATTAAGCATTCAGCATACCATGCAAAACTGCTGCCTGCGTCCAGCCAATATACAGATGCTAAGTTTGTGAAGTCTGACTTTTATAGTGAAGGAAAATGTAGAAAACACTGGCCTGATGACAAAATTTCAGCAGTTCACCTTTATACAAGGATCCATGAAAGCTAAGAAACTTTCAGGCACCTATCTCTGAGGTTTCTTTGGGGAACAAAAAATAGAACCTGGAGAATTAGCGGCCAATTGTCCGAATCTGTTACGCAACGGTCCAAATTCTGATTCCTCACCATCACTGTCAATATCATATGTAGTATTCCTGTTCTGGTAACCCCGGAGCTGAAGAAGAAAAACGTTGTAGTAATAGCTTACCAAAGATTCCCTGCCTTTGCGAGGGAAAAACTTGAAAAGTTCATCCCAGAAATATTTATCAGGAGATGATGCATTCGACTTCAGAATATCCTGAAATTTGTTTCCTTCTTCTTCCGTCCAAGATCGTGCAACATCCTCACCCAATCTATCAAACTGCCACAGATAAAAGGCAGAGCCCAGCTCAAGTTTCACACGCCTCCTTTTTTCAGTAATATGAAACCTCACACATTCAACAGAGCCTGGAAACTCACAGCCACACGATTCCTGTCTGCCTTTACCAATACGTTCCCTCTCAATTAAGTCTTTTAATACTTCTATTTTTTTCAGTGGCCAAATTTGGGCACCTAACCATTTAGAATCACTGTTGTAAGCCTCTCCACTAAACTCTGGTATTTCTGCTTGAAACAGTGGACTTATTGGAATTCGCTTTGGGTGATGAATGTTGAACCAGAAGCCAACAGAATTTGCTGCGGGATTTAACTTTTTGTCAGTGCTATCCTCATCATTCTGTGAACCTGAAGATGACTCTGAACCAATTCTTTCCCATGCCACGCTAGATGAATCCTTAGCAGAAATGAGCCTCTGGCTGCATCGTAATCTCTCAGACCCACTTTCATCATCGTACATGCTTGGATGCATCTTTTGCTTCTTCTGCATAGTATAAGGAAAGTCTGATCATAATATTGTGCAGTTTACAACAAAGCAAAAGCTGAATGCATGATTAAAATTAACAAAGAATACACTATCAAGCTAGTGAAGGCAGTCCCCCCCCCTCGGGCGGGCCTGGGGGGGCTAGTTAAGACATGAGCAGATGCCTTTGTGCAACTCCTGCCGCGCCAAAAAGTCATTTTGGATAACAAGCAATATTTTTTTTGGAATACAGTGGACGTGGAAAATTATTTACAATCCCTAAGAGATTAATTAAGTACATTAAAATTTTGTACATTCTTCATGACAATTGCATGCATATATGAAAATGTGCCACTAAAGCGCCCCTAATAAATACTGCCGCAAGGTACTTTGAGGCATTTGCTTTGAGGCCGGCTCCTCATTAGTGGGGCACACACCTCAAAAGCGTCCATCCACCAGACACTAGGCACATATGTTATGGATGAAAAGTAATGCTTGGTAAACTTTCTTCTTTTCCACTACACCCACACGTCCATTCACCAGACACTAGGCAAACCAAAAAAAGGTTCACAAATCTCAACAATAGCATAGCTATGGCAAAAAAAAAATTGTTCTATAACTTTTTAGTTAACTTGTTGGTTAATAGTGAGGCATATGAATTGCATCTCAAAGAAAAAAGTGCCTTAATACCCAGTTAAGACATTTTAAAACATTTCATTTGATGCATAATGCAACAGTTAGTCAAATTCACACTACAATCAAAAGGCACCTACTTGTTCAAGTTTATCAAACTAAACACATTTTCAACGTTTTACCCACTTTTATCACTACAAGGATTATTATAACGGAAGGAAATGACCCTTAACCAAGGGTGTGGAAAATCTATTTAGATGCCATGAAACTACGCAAGAAGTAAGATACCCAAGAAGCTCAATTCATTTCTCTACCTAGGTTTCAAAAATCTCAATAACAAGATGGCAGGTTACTGTAGTACAAGTTTAGCATTATCATTGAAGTTACTGGTGGAGAAGTGAAGAAGCCAAATTATGTACCTATATTAGCAGACAGATTATATTTTAAGACAATTTGGTCAAAGAAATCACTATCCACATATCACATGAGATCCACGTTTATACACAACTCTCCATAATTCATTTTCACAAAATTTATTTCAATTTCAAAATAGAAAGTGATTTCTAACAGGGGATATAGTTTCTTTTTCACTATTTGTATATTATTTTTCAGATGGTACGAAAAGGAAACACTAACTTGTGCCTCAGTCTAAGCACTTAGGCGCGCGAATATTTCCTTAGGGTAGTACTTTAAGGTATTTTCTTTGAGGCTAAGTGGCTATTAATTATGTGCATGAAGCATACACCTCAAATTCTTCGACAAATTTAGTATTTTCCCAATTTTGGTTAGATATTTGAAAGTCCATCTACATGCTAACTATCCAACTGGGACTATGAATAATTTTTTCTTGGTTGAAAAGAAATGCTTGATAAAATTTATTCTTTTTATTATACCCCACACCTCAACTTCCCGGCTAATTAAAATCCACCTATGATAGCAACTCAAGCCACAAATTTATTTTATAATTTTATTTATATTTTTTGGTTTATAGTGAAGTTCACATTTGCTACTGCCCAGAAATTTATGATTCACCTGTGAAGAAAACAGAACTTGTATGTAGTTAGCCTTTTTAACATTGCTTTCAAATTGCAAGTTGATTACCCCTTATAACAAGAGCCTAACACACACAAAGATTTGATAGAGAAATCGGATAGAAATTGTCATGAGGGACAAAGATAGTTCAACTTGGAATTCTATCTCCTGTTTCTTACAATGGTTTTTGGTACCAATTTAAGTCCCTTTTTCATTTGAATGGTGAAGATTCATGCAATACATTTGAGTGCCATGGAATATACGGATATGATTGGTTTAAGTAATTTTTATTATGGAAAAAATGGGCTAACAAAGGCTAACTCAACACTCAAATGGAAGAGCATAAATAGAATGGCTACCAAAGTTGAGAGTGAAATGGTAACTTCAAGTACACCATAGAAAAGACACAAAATGACAGAGCATAAATCCTAAACGCTACAGAAAACACCACCATAAATTAAGGCTTTTGAAAACTGCCACGATCAAACAATCAACGACCAAGTTAGCAGGTCATTAATGTAAACACACGTGCATATATTTGCAAAATATCATATTGCAAATGGTTAACTGCTGCAATTTTCTAGCAGCATATATTCATATCTTTATCCCATTCGTATAAAATTAAGACTAGACCATGATGCATCATGACCAGAGATCGCAATAACTAAAACAATATAAAGTAAAATAATAATGACCAAATCCTTTTAGGGAATATTTAGTACACGGATTAGGTTGGTCGAAAATTGTATAGATGGTATTACAGGGGATTAAGAGGATAATATTGATTGATCTTCTTAGCAACACAATGCCAAGTTATTAAATGGAATTACACTAGAATAGATAGATAGTGTAGAAAGTAGCACTTTGGATGAGAAAAATATTTTCCTCAATATCCCTCAATACCATCTAGATTCTGCATCAATGTAATTTGGCACTAGAGTTTTTATCCGATATAATATGTTGTACCAAACATAGCCTTAGAGCATCGAACAAATTATGAGTTTACCATCTACATACAGACGAGAGTGAATAGGATGTACACCTGCTGCCAAATTGATTGCTGACAACTTGGATCCATGATCCTTTCCTTAAGCATTGCCTCGCGAATCAACAGAATCTGCTTCCATTCCTGGTCATTGCCATAGTATTTCCACTTCTGCCTTTCAGGTAGCGAACAAATTTCAGGATTACAGGGATCCTTCGCAACCTTACTAATCCAATTCAGCACTGTGTGGCACTCACGCTTCCTCTTCCTAACAATAATGCCACTTTTGTTCTCATCTGAGTTCTGAGTACCACATCTCTGCTCTGTTTTCTCATTTACCACAACACCCTCGTTCTTATAACTTCCATTTGATTCCAAAAAGCCCGGATTTTTAAAGTTGCTTCCGCTACCTTCAAACCCAGATTCATCTTTTTTAATATCTATATTCATAAAGTCCCCTTCTTTCTTCTTTTTATCCATTATTTCCAACATAAAACCCTTCAAATCTGAATTCAAGTCCATGGAAAGCCCGCATAAACTTATGTCCCTCTCTTTAAGCCCCTCCTTTTCGCCTTTCTTAACCAAAATACTATCCCTCAAGCATCTATCTAGTTTGTACAAGTACCTATTGTAAACCAACTTTACAGCCACACCAATACTCACTTTGAATCCACAACCTTCGGCCACTGAACCCCATAACCCATTTCTTGACACGCTCTCATATCCTCCACCCTCCTTGACAACTATGTATAGCTTCAACAGATCAACTTCCTGCCCATCAAAAATCAATGGAGGCAATGGTCTGAAATTCGACTCACCTGAGACTTGTT
Organism: Nyctanthes arbor-tristis; assembly: GCA_963692815.1. Lineage (NCBI taxonomy): Eukaryota > Viridiplantae > Streptophyta > Magnoliopsida > Lamiales > Oleaceae > Nyctanthes > Nyctanthes arbor-tristis. Next base: position 27,179 of record CAVNYN010282341.1, on the reverse strand, counting down.
TAAGAAAAACCTCGAGAAAGTCATTGAATAAGCACTTGAGTTTCTTATCAGCTTTTTCTTCAATATTAATAGCGCTCCTTCGATGGGACTCTGTTTTCTGAACTTTCTGGGGCGTACAGAAGCTTTCTACACGAGACCCGGCAACTTTCTTGGATAATCCTGTCATTATTTTGTATATTCAGACCCTAAAAAAAGCACATTACTGTCGTATAAACACACACCAGATCACAAAACTAAAGGTGCATAAAGAACACATTGTAGCGTGTAAACGTGGGTAAAAATGGGAAGCGCAGACGACAATTCGCATTCAGGTTGGGGTTTTAGCGGGAAAATTTTGACATTGAACTATTGATAAAAATGAGTCTGGGTTGTTGTTTGGATACAAAAAATCCAAAGAGCCCATATCACTATTATTCCATATATAAATAAAAACAAAAAAGAAATTCAAATTTTCAAGTGCCGCTATTTCTCTCTCTACGAAAGGGCGATAACTCAGGAAGGAAAGGGTGAAAAAAATTGGCTTCTTTTCACTATTTCTACAGAAGCAATTCCAAAAAAAGTCATGGTAGAGGTGGGGTAGGGTTGGGGGGGTGGAGTGTATCGGGAAAAGGGAGAGACATTCGTACCAGTAATTGAATTTTCAAGGGTAGTGCTCAACTGGACTTTAGGGAAGAGTCATGTAGTCTCCCTCTCTTGATGTCAAATTCTTGGGATTCTTAACCTTTGTTTTGCCTAAAAATTTGGCCTTAAGTTTTGCCAAAGCACAAAACTCCCACTTTATTCAATAGATGGGTATGGGGGGTTCGGGGTGAGATGGGAAGGAAGATTTTTTTAGGGCAAAATTGGAGGAGGTGGGGTTGGGGGTGTAGTAGAGATCCAAAATATATCCCAAAAAAATGAAAAGGGGGTGTGGAGAGGTTGAGTGTGTTTTAAGGGTTTGTGGGATTATTTATAGTTGGAATTATGTGGTTAACCATGGTTTATTTGACTACTAGGGTCTTGAGTTGGGTTAAAATAGGATAAGGGTATTTTTGTAAAACAAGAGCGCAGTAGTATTTTGTCCTGATATATTTTATTATTATAGAACTTTATAATTATTTCCAAATTATGCGTTTCATTGGAAAATTATTTTCCATGAAAATGTCAGTTTCCATCCAAATTTTAATGAAAAAATATTTTTCAGCTTAGGTAAAAAAAATGGAGACTTTCCTTAAAATTAAAGAAAATGAATTCTCATTGGGGAAGATGGGAGAGCATTTTTCGTAGAAAATAAATTCTAATTTTTTTATACCCTACAACCAAACACAACGAATTATCAAATTGGCAATAAACTTAATTGAATGGTGATAATCCATCCATCATTGGTTTTGAAGACACAACGTATCCTATTGTCAAAACTTGGTACATGTAAAAATTTCAAATTAATTCGTTAACTTTTTGATAGATATAGTCAGCATATTGTGATAAGTCAATGTCAATTAAATAAATTAAAGTTCAATGACAATTGTAAATATCTGAGAAGATTTGAGAATGATTGAGATATTTAGCCCGTTCACTCTTCTAAATTTTGCTAAAAATGTTTATCAACTAGTCAAACTTTATTTGTAACCACATAATTCCTATTAAAAGAATACATTTTGCATTTTCTCATAATCTTTCACGACATTTTGACCACACATTTTCGCATAAAAAATCATTAAAAAATATACTAAATAGGCTCTTGGTTATTTTCACAATAACTTATTATTATGTTTTAAGTGAGTTAATATTGGAAAGAGAAAAATACTATTTGTAAGAAAATCTTTATAAATTTTTTTTTACAAAATATGGTGATTTTACCATCTTACTCTTATGTATTATGTGATTGAGAAAAAATAATTTAGAGGTAATACAGTGAGTTTACCTTGTTTTTATAAAAGATTTTGCAGACGTTTTCTTACAAATAGCAAGACTCTTGAAAAGAAGGTATTATTGTAGAATATATGACTATGCCAATTCCAGTAACAGTTATAATTCAGGATATATATACTTTGGGACGGGTTAGGCTTGGAAGAAGGGTATTTTTGTAAAACAAATTACTAGCTAAATTCAAGATTTAGTCTTTGTTTGATTTTTTTTTCCTTCTTTATTTTTTCTCAGAGCATTTTTTTCGCGAACTCATTGCAAACCATATGCTTTCACCAATAATTATATATATGTATATATGTATTTTTTGCTTTTTTTTTTTAACAAGACATATAAGTCACCTCCCAAACCAAGGTTAACACCGTTAGGTTAGGGATGAGAGAGGATATTTTTGTAAAACACAACTATAGTAGGTCAATGATGCTGTAATCAACGTTTCTTGACTCTATGGGCTTGTGGGCCTTCTAGGTCTAGACTCTGTTTGACAACCATTTATAAATGAGGTAATTTAATAATAAATGAATTTAAAAATTTAAATTTTTTATAGGCCGCGTCACTATAATGTCGTGTGAGGCTAATAATTAAAATGATTTGAAAATTTGCCTTATATAAAATTTATAAAAGATGTGGCTTACTAATGTATTGTTATGTGTCTAAAATTTAGTGTATATTTGATTCAATTTATAGTAGTTGATTTATAAATAGAAATTATAAAGATGTGAAGTGAGTGATATAGATTTAATAAAAGTTTGAAATTTATGATTTTAAAAGAGTAATTGTCAAATCAATAATTAAATCAGTGGTAGGTATGATTATAATATATTTTGATAAATAGTATCAAATAAGGGCTTAATTGTCAAATACATTCATAAATGGGAGGCAAACATACCCCTAACTTGTAGGGAAATTTTTCAAAAGGTTTACAATTTTTTTAGTCCACGTTAGCACGTACCATTTCAAAATTGAATTTCATCAAATTATTCACATCCAGATGTCATTATACCGACATCTACTATAAAAATTTCAGTAACTTATTTTCATAAAAATTATTTTTATTTCATAATAGAGAGTTAGTAGAATGCTTATAACATAATATTATAAATGCATCATTTTATAGACTCTCATGTGACATGAATTGAAATACAATTTCAATTATAATAGCATCCATTATAAATGGTTTCTAAATGAACCCCAAAGCTTAAATGATAAAACTCATCTATTTGGACTGTTAGTCCAAATATTAAAATTGTGGAAGAAAGTGCAAATGGTTGAACGACGCCAATTTCAAAGGTCGGAGGTCTGCTAGTTTAAATTTAAAAGTTGGAAACAAAATTGCAAATGGTTTCAAAGGTTGTGAACAATTGCTGCAATTTACCCATGTTAATAATAATAATAATAATAAATATAAATAAATTTTTCAAACCTGCGCTAATTCTAAAAATATGGAAATTCATTCATCAAAAGGAAAAAAAAAAGGAAAATTCATTTCCGTTACATTTAATTTAATTTACCGATTTTCTAAAACAGTCATCACAAACGAATTTTTAACTAATAATCTATTTAATCAATCTCATTAATTAATAATTTATTCATGGCAAGCAGGTGTAAAGTAACCATACATGAGTAAATGGACTCCACAATTTTAAAAATTTTGGGCATGCTCATGGATTAACACTTACAAATGATGAGATATTTTAGAGGACATGTTGAAATTGAGTTGAAAAGTTAAACATTATTAGCTAAAAGAAAATTGTAGAGTTGAAAATTAAAATTCAACTTGAAAAAGATCAATTTTTCGGAAAATCTACACATAACGGGGTGGGAGTATCATCACTTAAAAGGAAAAAATAAGGAAAAACAAACTTCATTTCCTAATCTTATATCCCATATACACTAAAAATATTTACTCCTAATTATGTGGAAGTGCCAAGTGATGCTGGTAATTATACAACGATATATTTCTATTAAGCATGAAGAGACACATAATTTTTTTTCCTTTTTCTTTTCCCTTTTCTACTTTACATCTGAATCATCATTTAGCCCACCCCATTTTCGCATTCTTTCTGATGTCTGTGCCACCTGCAATTCAAGAAAAAGGGTTTCAATTGCATGTAATCAAATATGAAACATCCACATTACAGTTGCCATCCTATCTTTTTCCATAATTTTGCACCCTTCTCGTCTTTCATGACTAGAAATTAACCTCCATCTTTAGATACTGAACTATTCATGCACAGAAATTAAGCTGGGAGGGTACTCGACATCCCATATGAACAAGGGTAAGGCCGCAACAAGCACAGCCCAATGGCAAATTAGAGTGTGTTTTTGTCAAAGTGTCCTTAGTAAAAGGCACTAAGATCTTACCTCCTCATTCCAATTTGTTTTCCAGACAATAATCAAAAGAATCACAGTCTGGAGAAAAGTTCCAAAGATCATCCCCATCCAAATTCCCTACAAGATGAAATTCACTAGTGCTTTAACAATTACAGGCAAAAAGTCAAAACCTTTTTGGGAGTGCGGGGGTGGAGTGGCTGCAGAACTAAGAGACATGATGACTTCTGGCTTGTGCAGAATATGAAGTTTTTGGCAAATTTGATGGAGGTTAATGGTTTACCTGAACACCTAAACTTGTCTTGTAACCAAGAAAAAATCCAATAGGGAGTCCTATAACGTAGTAACAAGTCAGATTAATATAAGCCACCAGTCCTTGCCATCCTCCCCCAACAGCAACTCCTGTTGCAGAAATTTTCAGGAATTCACAAGTAGAAGCATTAGCTAGTCCTCAATATTGAGTTAGGAAAACCAAATAAATGGAGTTAAAGAACTCAAACATTTATTACAATATGGTCATTTTGTCCATGTCCAGCACAGTCACTACCGTGACTATTGGCAATGTCGATGTGGCAGCCTAAATTACTAGTATGTCACCTCATACTTTCCAATCAGACAGACACGAAAAAGTACACTAAATTGTAACCAAATTTTTGTTCAGCGTACTTGAATCATAGTTGACATGAAGTTTCAACAAAAGTTCGGAGATAACATTACAGAAGTAGTTGACCCATATAAAAGGTTATCCAATTTTATACCTGATATAACTGGCTGGACACTGTTGAGCACCATGGTCACAGCAAGAAGATAAGCTAAGTTAGCAACGGCCTTCTGCATTTTTTCACTGTCGGTAAAAAGGATGGCAAACTTATCCCTTGTTGCTAAAATTATCATCATGCTAATGATCCCAATGAAAAGAGACTCAACGACGGCGACAAATACTGAATACTTGGCAGCCCTTGGATGTCCAGATCCAAGTTCATTAGAAACGCGAACGCTGAATGGGAAGTAAAGGGGCAACAGAGTATTAAGTGCTTTTTTATTAAAATTAGAGGAGTGGTATGCATATGGAGAGGGAAAGCAGAATGTTTTTACCTTATTGCTGCATTTATTCCAATGAACAGCATCCCTTCCCATCCATTCAAGTTCATGCTAAACAATTTAATTAATGATCAGTAGAATGTAATTAATGTCTAATTATGGATTTAACTACTTTACACCTATATGCCTCTTGATATATGTACTAGAAAATCATTTATTTTGAATTAAAAAATCATACAAGAATTCGTAATGCATCAACTAAACTATAAACAGATAGGTATGACAGACGGTCGGAATAGGAGGCAATAAGAAGTGAAATGACCAAATAGTAAAAGGCAACAGAACAAAAACAAAAACAAAAAAAATCGTTTAGGGTGGGGCCTTATACCCCGCAATCTGTTTTATTGCTAAATATACAAGAGAATCTGATGAAAATAAATTCTACGGAACCATAATAAGCCATGTTTTGCTTATTTACATTTACCTCCCTCTCTTTAAAACTGCATATATCATTCCTACTCAGACCTAAGCCGAGGTAAAGGAGGAGCGTTGCAGTAAGTCAGCTATCAACATAAACTACATTAAGAGCATATCTTGTTGTGCTTTTTTTAAAAAAAAAAAAAAATTGTTTTGCAAATAAAAAATTAGATTTGAATATTTGGCGATAAAGTATATTTTAAGACACGAATAATAATATGAAACACAATGAGAAAGTGAAATAAAATCCACACACAAGGACCAGCAACTTACCAGATTGAAAGGGATCCAACTGCCAGGACTGGATCCTCAAGATGACCCGTAAGAACAATTATGCTCATAAAATACCAAATCTCTAAACAAAGCATCACTGCAGAAGCTATAGAAAGCCTAACAAAAGCCCAAATATCCTTGAAAGCCAACCAAGATAATCCCTTCCAGCTATCTTTGCACCATCCCATGATATACACAACCTGAGCCAAAGCAACTCCCCAACCCGAAACATCATAGGCTACTGCTGCACCAACCAATCCCCATTTGAAAACTCTGATGAACAAAAACAATAAACCTATGTGCAGAATGAGGGCCACAAATCCGACCCATGCAAGAATTTTCACCTTACTTTGTGCTTGCAAGAACTTCTGTGTCGGAAAATTTATTGCAAGCGAAAACATCTGAGGAATAATTTGTAAAGAAAAATCTCCAGCAACTTCTGCAATGTCATGTCTTTGGCCTAGGAGTTTTAGAACAGGGACTGAAAATATGTAAAGAGGCAATAGGCAGAAACAGGTTGCAATGAGGAATAACCATGATCTTTGCATGTATATTCCAAGCATCTCTGTTTCTCCAGCACCAAATGCCTGCCCACATAATGTCTCCAGTGCACTGGCCATTCCAAGCTGTTAATTTGAGCATGTAAGAATAGATAAATTTTGTTATTTTGAATTACAGTGATTTTTTGATGAAGATCATGAAACAATAGTTCAAGACACATTCCATCTTGCAAGAAGATTTCGCTTCTCTTTATTCCTTACTTCATTACTGTCCAATGCAACTTACCTAACAAAATTTTTAAAAACAAGGTCCTCCTCCAACATTCATCCTCCTCCAACATTCAGTGTCACTATTTTTCACTAGTTTTCCAAGAAACAGTACTTCATGTATCTCCAACTTGACATTATTAGCTAATGCTATATGTTATACTAGCATTTCCATTAATTTAGCATAGTGTCTAACATAATACTAAAGTATAAATTCATGAAGTTGGGTGATCAGAGTTAAACAACACTATTAGTTGTGCGAATATTATTTTTACGTTACTCTAAGAGAAATAGCATGAACCGGGGCGAGTTTCAAGAAACTAACCAAAAATCCGAATGAAAAATTCGCAATGACTGATAAAGAAATAGCAACCGAAGAGAGCTCCACATCTCCAATATGCCCAACAAAAATATTTGTAAACGAATTAATCCCATAATTGCAAACAATATTAAACGCAATGGGGGCCGCAATAGTCCACAATTTGATAGACTCTAAATAGAACAAATTCTTAACATCATCAAGCGTTTGCACAGGTAGATAATCGCCACCCTCAGCATACACTAACACGGTGGACGGGGCGTCGTGAAGATCCACCTCGTCAGACGACAATTTCCCATCGAACAACGGCGTTTCCATTTCCAGTACGAGTTTAGCTGGTGACGACAATGGTGATAATGATGTAGAGGCTGAGTCATTGTTTTCCAATGCTCCTCCTCCATTTTCCCTGGCCCCCTCAATCTTTACACAATCTGGAGATTATCCTCTTCGTTAATAGAAAATTAGTCCCGGATATGATTTAAACAAAAACCGAAAAATCCGATTTTGTTTTCTTCAACTCTGTTTCGTGTTTGTTGAATTTGGAGAAGCCATTTGTGTGAATGGAAGAGCTCCCCATTCGGCTCTATTTGCGGCAGTAAACGGAACACTCAGAATTCATTCAAATTTGACCATAATTAGTTTATAGGGTAAATTGCAGCAAGGATCCCAACATTTGCATTCATTTTCACTTCATCTCTAGTCTTTAAGTCTGGACAAATAGGCCCCCAAGCTTTGAAAAATTAGTGCAGTTCATTTGAATATTTAATCATTAATAAAATGTTAAAATATGTTTGGCAAATATTTAAATGAATTCCTTTATAATTGAAATAAATTTAAAATTTATGTTATATATGAGAGTAAAGATAAATGATACAGTAATTCAAACAAGTGTTATAGTGATCAAAATTCTCACATCATTATGCACTCATATTAACTTTTGTACTTTTACTTTACGTGCATTTCAAATTTAATTTTAATTATAATAGAATTCCTTTTAAATGGTTGTAGAACAAACCCGAGCATATTCGTGATTAAATACCTGCATATGCATGGGCCGTGCTAATTTTTCAAAAGTGAAGAGGCCTGTTGGTCAAAATTTAAAAGTCAGGAACAGAAGTGCAAATGAATGCAAAGGTAGGGGACCTTTACTGCAAATTACCCTTAGTTATAAACCTACCTCCCTTCCCTCGCATTTCGTCTCAACTCTTTAAGATTACCACAATACCTCAGCTCCATTGCACTTGGACAAAGTCAACGAAAACTGAAAAAGGCCACCATTTTTGTTCTCAAATATGAAACAAAATTACACTATAACAGGACATGGTATCAAAGATTATCCAATAAATATTCAGTACATAAACTTTACAACGTTGATAACCGTTATGGAGCTTTGTATAATTCATGGATCCTTAATCCTTACAATGCTGACCTGTCTGCAGTCGACCGCCGGTGCCACAACTTGGGAAGGACAGACGTCTAGGTGGTTTCATGAAGGCATATTTTCCGACAAAATCTACCAATTGTGCAAAGCACATAGTGGGTGAAATATATACAGAGATTATTTACAAGGTTATGTCAAACTGGGATGAATGAGTATGCTGGCAATAATAACCTCCAAAAGGAAAGAAATAAGCGAATGATCCAATGCTTACGCAATCATTCACATTGCCAAGCTCCAACATCAGACAATCGAAAGACTTTTGCCTCTAGAGACTAGAGGGCGTCAAAGAGCTTTGTATACCATTTTCTGCAATGTCGAGAATCAAATATTTACAAACAGGAGCATGCAACTAAAGGGGCCTGAATGAACATCTCCCGCTTAGGAAATCTATTCATAACCGTACCAATTCATAATGGAAATTTTGCAGTTCTCGTTGAAACTTATGGCAAAAACATACCAATTATGGAAAACTCAAATCTTGTGTTAAATTTATCAGGTGGCTATGGCATATCCAACTTTTACGAAAAAAGATTTTGTTTCCTTAGCTTTTAGGCAGGTACTTGGCAATGTGAAGCAAGGCATTTTCTGCCAGGACAGTGTCATAATCGATCTCTCAGTCCTAGATAAATTTGCAACTACAATTGATAGTGAAGAATAAGAATAAGGGGAAGGAGAGAGAATCAGAAGACTGAGGGAGAAATATTACACTGAGTTAACCTAACCTAACTGAAATACGAAATTAATTAGATAAAGCCTTTAATTTGACAAAGAATCAATTAATACTAATTTATATAAACCTAGAACATAAATTGAAATACACTCAAAAAACTATAATTATATATCTTAATAGGATCTCCATCAGAAGTTCAGTTTCCAACTTGCTCCTTTTAATAGTTTTGCAATAACTTGCTACCGAGGCAACAGATGCCCAATGCCGCAATATTGCCTATGTAATTAATAGTCATATGAAGGTGATGGAGATTGTCCGACAAATTCACCGCCTTCCCTCAACCAGGGTCAAAATTAAGCGACCAGATTGCACCACAAAAATGAACGTAGAAATCAGTTTTGTTCGCAGCAAACATAAATGAAGAGCTAAGCAAACCTGATCACATATGGGGCACGTGTCACTTCTTTCCATCCATTCAAGTATACAGGAAAGATGAAAATGATGGTTACACTTGGTTGTTATTTTCGGATTTTCTGCATCATACCCTGCATCCATAAAATGTTATGAAAATTTTGTCTTAGTAGCAAATGCATCTGACTCTATCAGTAATGGTGCGTTATTAGCAAATGGCTTTATGGCAATGTGAAAATCTCATAAACTATGGCTAAGCTCAAAAAGTGAGCATATATAATTTAAAGAGAATCAATAACTGTAATTACTGGTCAAAGATGGGAATATGTAAGTTACTTATTTTGCTATCAGAGTTACTCTCAGAATAAATACCCTTATTAGTTAAAAGTAAGAAGAAGTTAACATATTTAAACATATTTGGAAACTTAATTTTTCAAGCTTAGCCAAAACATGCAATCTTGTTTCCACACCTTCAAGACAAGTGGGACAAGCATCCTCTTCATCTGTTGAAACATTGGGTGAATGTGTCTTCAAAATTTCAATTCCCGCCTTCCTTGGTGAGGGTGGAAAGAAACCAGGTCGAATTCTGCAGTTCACTTCTTTGGGATCTGTACAATTAGCCTTTTCCAAACTACCACAGTTAATTGTCACTTGCCCAGACTCAACACCTGGTTGCCCCATAACAATATCATATGGGAGAGGTGCAGGAGGGGGTCGAAAAGTGTCAGGAACTGACATATCCATACTTAAATCAACCAAGAGTCCAGGCGTGAGTGCAGTAGAAACACTGTCATATGATGTGAGGGACTCTTGCTCTTCTGAATCTTGTGGGCACTGCATAATAGTTGCTTTCTTGAAAGTTATAGCGAAATGTAAAAGAATGCCACAGTCAATGACATTCTCAAAGATAAAGGGCAGAAAAATGAAACATATTCTACCATACGCCAGGGATGATAAGTTTCAATGGCAAAATAGAGGGCCGGTTTGTGTGGAAGGACATGAGACAAAAAGAAAATATCTACAGCACGCAATTGGTGTTGAAGTGTACCATTATTCAATCATGGTTATAGATTCTGGCAAATAAGAGGGAGAGTGGATTTAATAGAACTTCACTGACAAACAGAAAGAACCTAGAACTTGATCGACATACAGCAAGAACCTTAACTTTGAAACAGCAGTAACCTTCCACAATGGCTCTTTCTCTACCTGCTGGAAACCCTCAGCCTCAAAGTGCTTAACATTGCAAAAGGTTCATGTCTCATGCTGGAACTAATTTCACAAATATTTCTATCTCATAATTTTCATATGTAATCTCTAAACACATAATAAGTTTAACAATAAAGATTAAGTTTCCACGGTTATCTCAATAGCATCAATCAAACCCAGCCTAATGTGAGATGAGGAATCAGCATTCTTGCCTGTGTAATTGGATTATACTTCCTCAATAAAATGAAGTTCGTAGCATAACAGAATCCAGCATTTTAACCCAAACCCTATGATTCCAGACAGCTCGTGAAGTCTTATCCATTCTAATAAAGAAGGCTGACTGTTATGAGGGAAGTTACTACCATGAAGGGTACCAGATCTCATGTGATAAAGAATGTATGATGCCATATAAATCCAGAGAACTATAAGAGTTTAAGAGGTGTAGAGATGTAAAGAGAAAACTAAGAAACACAAGGGAAAAAATCTAGTAAAGTATTAACAAGAGAAATTATTGAAGCAAGCCTCATATATGAGAAATATAATCACTCACATAATAGTATATTGGTGTTCCACGAAACTGCGGCTTTCGCGAAGAACAACAGCAACCACCCATTCCTGCAGTTATTTCGCTTTAAGCACTAAAATCTTCCAAGTTCTGATACTTTGGGGCCCAATGCTTTTGCCAGCATCAAGGGCAGTAAGATGCTATAAAATCAGAGGCATAAAGCATTCTGCTTCAAAAAGCTTTCAATTTCCATTAAGTTGAAATAACACAAACAAGACTAGAAAAGATCAAAATAAGGTATTACCAAACTGCAAAACCTGCAAAAGTGCAGAAACAGATCCAACTTTAGTAAAGCTGGATGAAATCTTTTACTCTGAAAGTGCCTCAATGAAGTAAGAGAATAAATATATATATATATATATATCAGGTTGCTTCCCCATGGTTTTAATTCTTGAAACACTTAACTATTCATAAAAAATAATAATGATAAGTTGATAACACGAAAAGGCACCCAAAGAAAGACTAAAAATGGAATTATTATACTTTAAAAGTCAAGCATTTTCTTTCAAACAATCACACCATCTTGAAACCAGTAAACAACATTTTCAAGGAAGCTCTCACCTTTATTCTTCTAAACCTCCTACAAATACAATTACACAAACAATTTCTTTCCAAGCAAGCCAGCATGGAACAGTAAAAATATAGTAAACAAAAATGTCATCGTCGGATCGACAAAATTATAAGCATATGCCTTGGCTTAGAACTCATGATTTGTTACACCATATTTTGTTGTTTGTCTAATTAAGATCTACACACATTTTTGTTTAATTATATTCCTATTTCCTAACATGATCCATAGGAACAAGTTGATAAAAGAGAGAGACAAAATTTTCCTCTGTTACATGATTGCTCCAAAAGGAAAAAGGAGGCAATTCATCGCTCAGATAGTGACAAATTATGTACATGGATCTATTTCGCTTCCTTTATGTCTAAGTGGCAAAAGAATTTTATCCTTACATCCTGCCCATACCCTCCTGCAGAGAAATCACCATTGCATGAAGTTGTTAAGCTAAACCTAGCTAACTCCCGTCAAATATCCACTGGTTTCAGTTATGCTAAGTTATCTCTAAAACATCCCCGTCCTACCTGCCTTTTACACACGGAAAATTTAAGTAGGACCGCTAGTCCAAGTGAATTTTCACCCTTATACATTAAAAACTGCAAGACGCTCTTAACAAATACGTGCTACAAGGTAATTTCTTTTACTTGTGAATGAAAGCCCACGATCAAAAGAATGATGAATTTGATTTGTGGAAAACCACACAAGTGAAAATGGCATTCAACGGTACTAGATAAGCATAAAAAGCAAAGTTTCAGAATGCTATCATATTAAAAGCATGCATATAAGTCCTAAAATCTTCCTTGTCAACCGACGAAAACTAAACCTTTCCATCAACATGAATTTCAGAAGACAAACAGAAATATCTACCTATCAGTCATGTCGTTGACTCCTATGAACCTAAGAACTCTTGAGTCTTGACTGGAATTATTGAAAAGCTGCAAGGCTATATTGATTCCAAATTTTCATTTCAATGTAAAACAGAGTACTATCGTAAAACCTACAACCATGCCCAAGAGACCACAAGACATAAAGTAGAGCCCCCAACAGTCAGAACAACAAAAGAATATCCTCCGTTCCCACAGAACGGAAGGACAAACAATAAACACAATAACTACTCGTAATCTTGCAAAACCACTGAGAATACACTTTTAAACAAACACATACTATGAATCAACACACACTTGTAGAAATCTCAATGGCTTCCACAATCTGCCCATAAAAATTAAATAGATCGGAAGAGCCCAAGAGAACCCGTGGAAAGAAAACATGAAACAGGTGTACCTAAAGATATTTTTACCTGAGAATTCTGGTTTATTTATCAGTTGGCTGGATGAAATAAGGCAAGGGTTTTGGAGGGGCGGCTAAGGAGTTGGACAAAAAGAAGGGAAAATGGGGTTCCACTACTATTATCGATCTCTCGAATTCTGAACTTTTGGGGAGAAAAAGGGAAATCTTTGGCCAAAAATGCAACAGTTGGATTGTGGACAGGAAAAGCAGGAGTTCAACAAGTCAAAAAAAGGAAAGCTCGAGAGCAATCTGTGTCAGTTTAGATGGGCACGTAAAGCATTCTTGACTCGTGGTTAACAATTTGTTTATCTGCATAACCATTATTTTATCATTTCATCAACAAACCTTCTTTAACCAGAAAAATACATAGGTGCACAAAATTTTTAAAATGGCATCGCCCGGACTCGGGCCGGAGACCTTCAGTGTGTTAGACTGACGTGATAACTAACTACACCACGACACCTTCGTTGCAAGGTTTCTGACCACATACAAAAGATATTGATCATGTGTATTTTCAATTCGAGCTGAGCCGTGTCGTAAGGTTTACTCCATTAAATTTTGTCAATTAAGAAACAATGCCGTCCAAAACTTCATAATTCATATTCGCCGTCCTATAAAAATAAGTTCATATTCATCTTTTACGTAGATTAATAAATGTGAATTAATGTGGTTAGAAATACAAAATTTACACTTACTTCTCTAATATACGCTTATTCAATATTGAATCACTTTTTATTTACTCAACATAGTCATTAATGTATTACATATTTATTAGTAGTTGGATTAATGACATATTTAGAAAAGAAATTAATTGTTCAACTTCGTTTATATAAATGGACTATAATTTGGGACAAATAAAAATAGAAATTGAGACTATTTTTATATGATGGATGGAGTATTATGTTTCTGGAGTTTGTGATAGGTTATAATATGAATTTTTGTTTTCTAAAATACAACTTAAAATTGATAAAAAAGAAAAAATTGCGGCAATATCATAAATATTCTTAACACATTATTATGTTGCATACACACGTCTACTATGTAGTAGGTAAAAATTTTTTAACACTTCGGAGGAGTGTCAGTTAAAACTACTAACTAATGCATTAAGTCTGCTTGTCAGTAGTTATGAGATAGACTGTATGAGGAGGGAGGAGGGGTAGAGAATCAACAAAATAGAATTGCTCTAAAGAACATATAATTTAAATTGTTCAAAACACAATATTTGTGAATGATATCTAAAATTAATTCTCTAAACAACTTGATTATCCATACTGACCCAGACTAAAAAAATCAAAGACTACACAGTTAGATTGATTTCGTAAATTGACAAATTTTTTGTTCCCTTCAAAGCTCTAAAGACAAAAGCTTTGCTAAGAAGTTCATTCTTGTTTGGAGCATCTCATATAAGAATCCGGCTATATATTGAATAAAGTTAAACATATGAGATGGTACAAGGAATTGCTTCAAACTTGGTTAGATTGTAATGCTAAAAGATTGATACAATAATGGCGTTTAATTATCGACTAATCTAGATACTTGGTTATTGCTGAGTTGTTGGGGAAGTAATTATTAACGTAATCAAACTAGAATGGCACTTTCAAATAGCCAAATGGCTATTCCTCAAATCTCTCACCACTAACAACTTCAGGGCTTGGATTGCTTCAAAAGTTTTGTACCAGCTTTGATTTAGATATGCAATATTGAGACAATTCATCTACAAAAATTCTTCCACAATACACACAACAAATAAATAACATTTATTTGCTTTCTTCATTTGGTTATACCTTAACTACATAGACAACAATATACCATCATATACATTTGAGCCGACTTGTGCAAAATATTTGTTAAGAAGCATGTTGGGTTCAACTTGGATCGGTGCTAGCTAATCTTAACCGACATAGTTGACCGCTGTTAAAGTAAACTCACTATAGTACTTGTTTTCAAGAAAAAATTATAGTATTGGTCCCTAACATTTGCTCCAATAGCAAGATGATTCCCATCTTTTTAAAAGAAGTGTCTTGCCTTTTAAAATTTTTTCTACAATTTGTCGATAATGCTTGTTCTTTTAGTTTGATATGCGAGATGCAGGTACTAACTCAACACGTGGTTGGGTGAATTCTGCCATTGACACAAGTTATACTATTATAATGAAAAGCATTTTAATTACTTCATTTTCAAAATTTAAGCCAACATACAACTAGAATGATAGATTTGGGACCAACTATCTAAATTTCTAAAAGAACATATTTGAAAAGATTATTGCTTAAAGACTCAGCTGTGCTTTAATAAAGTTTTTGTCGTTAGGGACTACTTAATAAATGGTTGACTTTGACAGGTAGCCACACCATAAATTTCTCTCTCTGTCTCGCACAATTGGGAGTGTGTGGTGGAAAAATTTGTCCACTATAGAGAAGCATTATAGTCCAACCAAATTAATTGCTAATGATGGGTTACAAGGCAAAATCGTGTTTTCATTATACATATATAATACTTGCACATGATATTTTTGTTTAGTATTGGTGTCAGAAAAAAAAAATAAATTGTGAGGCTGAAGGCAACTTTTTTTGTCCCAATATTGGTAACACCACCATTTGTCATAAAACAAGTGAATCTCTTTATAATAATAACAAATGACGTTGTGTTACATTAATATTGGAACAAAATAAATTTTGCATTATTGCTAAAAAGTTAATTCCAAGTTGATCATTTGTAATAGCAAATGACACTGTCTCACGTCAATATTGGAACAAATGGCCCTTACAATGGAAAATAACTTTTTCATTATTGTTAAAGAGCTATACGCCATGATATTTAATATAAAGCAATATTCCTTTAAAAAAAAAATTCTCATTTGGCTGGGGCAAATAGGCTTGAAATAAAAAATTCTCTTGCGCAAGTTAATGATCCAATACATACAAAGATCAATTTAGAAAAATTACATAATATGTCCAAGAGTTGTTAGAATCAACCTTGATATAAGTCGAGTCACTTTCAAATTCTAGTTGTTTGAATACTGCTTGTAATTCTGAAAAATCAATAAGAGAAGAAAGGAAGAATATAGCAAAACTTGAATATTCTCCAATGAAATTTCATTCTACCTTTTCCAGCAAGAGCCAGCTGGAATTATCTAATTAAAAAGTTATTATAAATGACATGTCACATGAAATTTTTTTTTTGGTTGAAACGAATGTCACATGAATTGTTGAAAAAAGGTATCATAAGTTTGAAAAATTTCAGAATTATTCTCAAAATAAATAAATAAAATTGCCACGAGTTTAGCCACCTAAAAGTATCCATGCTAATATCAAGAAAAGTCAAAGTCGACAGTTAAAGAAGAAAATTTATTACAAATGTTACGCGCCATCTCCTCTATCTAGACAGGCACACATCTTACCAGCAAGCATTATTGGCAATGGGAAGTCCATCCTCTGGTGGTGGCCGACGCCGGGGATCCAGCTCCGGAGAGCCGGAAAAGCTGGCCCACTCCCGGAGTGCCTCGAATTATTCCACTTCCACTGCTTCGACCTCTTCCCACAAGTCAACCACCGGTTCCACTAGAAACTCAGTCAAGAACGCCGCCCGTTCTATGGCGGATGCTTTGGTGGCTTGTTTTACTCCTCCGGAGTCGCCGCCTAAAAATTCTGAAAACTTCAGTGCTTCCTCAGGTAGATCATTAATTTGATTCCAAGCACTGGTTGTGTGGGTTTACTGTCTAATTGTGCCTGATAAGGTAAAATTTGGTTCTTGAGCTGTTTGGTAATATGCTTAGATTTACATGCTTAGACTTCCTTTCCCATTTTAGGGGTGATGATGAAAAAATTATATTTAATTTGACGTGTGAGATTTGATTTTTCTGATCAGATTATTTCTTGAATTTCGCTTATTTGGGGAAGAATACTGGGGACTGGTAATGATATTATAGAATAGTTTTGATTGGATCAGAGAGTAATCTTGAATTTGTGAAAGAAGTTTGGGTCTTGTATAAACTTATTTCCATTGATTTATTACTTGTGAATCAGAAGAATTTCTGATATTTTGTTAAATTAGAAATCAATGTCTTTCATTTGATGAATTGGAATGGAAGCAGAGGTAAAGTAATTTTTGATTTATAGATAAGTCGGACACTTTGAATTCTGGTAGCACGAGGAGAAGCGGAACATATCTAAGCATCTATGGTAGTTCCAGCAATTCAAGGGACAGAGGAGAACCCGGGAGTACTAAGTATACCATTGAAGAAATCTACAAGGCCACCAAGAACTTTTCACCTAGCTTCAAAATTGGACAAGGTGGTTTTGGGACAGTCTACAAGGGTCTGCTAGAGGGCGGAACTCTGGTTGCAGTTAAACGTGCTAAGAAGGTTTGAAGTCGATGAAATATGAAGTCACATTGTACATTATTACAGCTATAGTTTAAGGTTGTTCTTTCTCTGCAGATTGTCTATGATAAACATCTAGGGACAGAGTTTCAGACGGAGGTTCGAACACTGGCACAAGTGGAACATCTAAACCTTGTAAAATTTTACGGGTATTTGGAGCATGGAGATGAAAGGATTATCGTGGTCGAATATGTTCCCAATGGAACCCTGAGAGAACACTTGGACTGTGAGATTCTTCTAAACTTACTGTAATCATTTAAAAGTTTCTTCCATTCCTGACTTGTCATTTCTGCTTTCCTGATTCAGGTGTGAATGGTGATGTTCTTGATTTTGCTGCAAGACTCGATGTCGCAATAGACGTGGCGCACGCAGTTACGTACCTCCACATGTACACAGGTAAGTATTTAATACCAGCAAATTTAAATTGGTTCTTCTTCTATCAGAGGAAATTTAATTCTGACTCATGTTTTGTATATAGATCATCCAATCATCCATAGGGACATCAAGTCGTCCAACATTCTCCTCACTGAGAACCTACGAGCTAAAGTAGCCGACTTTGGTTTTGCGCGGCTGGCAGCCGACAGTGAGTCAGGAGAGACGCACGTTTCCACCCAAGTTAAAGGAACTGCTGGCTATCTAGACCCCGAATACCTCAAAACCTATCAACTTACAGAAAAGAGTGATGTTTATTCATTTGGTGTGTTACTAGTTGAACTGGTCACAGGCAGGCGTCCGATCGAGCCAAAACGGGAACTGAAGGAACGCATTACTGCTAGATGGGTATGGATCCTCTCTCTCTCTCTCTCTCTCTTAACGAGCAAAACCCAAGTGGACTCAAAAGTTGAGCTTTCTATATATACACTCTCAATACACTACTGATATTTTCTTGGGTTGATCTAACTGCAGGCTATGAAGAAGTTTTCTGATGGAGATGCAATCTTAACCTTGGATCCAAGACTGCGGAGGTCTCCTGCAAATAACTTTATAATGGAAAAGATTCTGGAATTAGCCTTACAATGTTTGGCTCCTCATAGAAGGAGTCGACCTACGATGAAGAAGTGCGCCGAGATTCTTTGGAGCATTCGTAAAGACTACAAGGAATTCTCGACTTCAGATATCCCTTCAACCACTAAGAGAAGTAGCTCAATCAGAGAAGAATAAGCATGTTATTTGATGTGACTCAGGACAAGTATTTTTATTTGCATTCCTTTATTTCGCAGAAATGCAAGAAACCATTTGGTTCATGATCTTTAGATACTGGATATAGTAGAGACTCCACAGTCGAGATATAGATTGCCAAATTTTGTGAATTGTATATTTTGATTTGTGAAGTATATTATCTATGTATGTGTACCTGCAAAATTCGATGAGTTTTTTCAGTTTGGTATCTTTCTGCTTTGTGGAATGGCATTCAGGCGGGGATTGAGATTCTTGATAGGCACAGCTAAGATCCAGCATTTATTGTCCATTACTGATGTGACAAGGATACATTGTTGACGCGGCAATGCCATGTCAGCAATGCCCTGCCTAAATAAGCTAGGACGATGCGGTGATTTGTGGGGGATATATACAGAGAGTTCAAGTTTCAAGAATGAGCTTGAGAAAACGGTTACCAAACCTGATAAGGGGAAAATGAAGTGCAGTTTAACTACAAATTTTTCAGATAAATAATCTAATAACAAGGTGAACACAAGGATCATATTCAATTAAAACATTAGAAAACTACAAACTTTACCACTCAGTAAAGTAAATTTACTTACAGCACAAGACATAACAGCTAGAAACTTATATATTGGAGAACCAAAATAGTATATTTCACAAAACCTTCACTTATGTAATATTACAAGGCTGAGGTATTGATTTTCCAAAGCATCAAGCCTTGGCAGATGACAGCTGACTGCCAGACTTCAATTTGACTTCAGTAACATCCACAGGCAAACGCGACCAGGCAACTGAATCCACAAACCAATCCCTTCTCCTTTGCATGAACAACGATGCAATAAGCAACAAGAAGATAACAGCTAACACAGGAACTAAAACACCAATATTTTCCGCTCTCCAACTCCTCAATATAAACTGTGAGCAAACTTCTCCATCAAAACTTCCTATCGAATTGTTCATCTTAAATACTTCAATTCCATTCAAAATGGCATCTACAGCACGCGGGAGGCTCATATTTGAAGGGCCTACGCTTACATTCAAAACCCCTGAATTCTCCTCATAAACCACAACATCAGCATAAAACGGCGAAGCCAGAAATCTATTTGTAATGTATGATAAGTCCAAGTTCTCATATACTAAATTCTCGTTCACGTACACATTGAAGTAAATCATGCCGGACGCAACACTAGCTATGTCACAGAAATGCATCCGAACCATATACCTATAACCCTTTTCCACTTCAAACACCCATGTCATGTTGGCTTTAGGAATTGAATTGTCAGAGCTCCTTATCAGTCGGGCAGTGTTATAAACATTATCAGGTCCTACTTCTCGACTAGCTCCGCCCAATTGGTAATTGATTCGACCCCCAAATATGATTTTCTGAGACTCATCACTAGACTTCAAGTAATTGTCATCTGGAATCCATGTCCTCCACAGGGAATCATTGAAAGGTGTCACCTTAAAACCTCCTACATTGACTCTATGCACAGTTTCAAAACCATTTTTCAAGAGTCCATTAATCTGCTCATTCTTCTCAGTATCTACATATTGTGCAAGGTCAGCGATCAAATCCTTGGGACCCGAAATTACTTCTATCGCATTCACAACAGCATATTTCGATTCATCCAGCGGAAAGAAAGTAATTTTGAGCTTCTCAGAATCAACCGGGGTCACAAATTCTTTAATTATGGGCAGATTTTTACTTGCCGTGAAGCTAAAGTTGTATAATAACAAAAACCCATTTGCCACAACATGAAACTGTGCTTCAGAAAAATAACTCGAGTTAAAGGGATAAAAATGCAACCGTACCAAATGGTGGGTTCCAGGATCATTAACAGGAAACGCGTAGTGTAACGGCCGATTGGAAGCTCTAGCAGTTCTGTACAATCCACAAGAATAAGACGCCGGGTTAAAAACCCGGCTCGCCCGACTCGACACCAGGTACGTCGACTGGGAATCGCCGGTAAAGACTCGGCGGTAGGGATCGGTGGCGGCGAGGTCACTGGACCCGCAGTTGACTAAGTAGTGATCTGAGGGAGAGAAGGCAGACACTAGGGAGAGACAGGAATAGAGAAAGAGAGTGATTTTGACGGAAAATTTCATGGTGATTCCAGGAATTCCCATCGGAGCTGCAGCAAGCTTCGATATGGAAAATTTGCAGTGCTGAAAAATGGAAGGTAAAACGAGTGGACCAACGCGTTTAGGGGGAATTTGGATAGAGAAATGGCTTCGCTGGAATACATCACACAATTTGTTGTCTTGTACAGAGTCCGTCAACACCGAACTCCCGTCTCTTACCCGACATTTCCATTCAATTTTTAACCAACTTTGGTGTATTTCATATATTTTTCTCCCAGCAACAATGAGAGATATCTCTAGGGACTGATCTAGAAATTCTTTTTGCACTGTTATAATGAAGAAGAAAAAAATATATATATATTGGCTCAATGTACATGTAAAACTATTTTTTTTATGTGAAATATTAAAAAAATTTTGGATCAGTCCGTCCATAGTATTCCTGTTTGTATTTTGTAATGAGCCAAGGTGGCTGGCAAGCGATTCTCATTACTTCAAGATTTTTGAATTCATTACTAAGGATCTATAGAAAATCATCAATAAGTAAATGTAAAGAGATTTGACTATTTTTCTCAAAGATTCTTGATTTCTTATATTTGTTAATAAGTTTTGATGTGACAATATTTCAAAAATAATAATTTAAAAGTGCATTATAGAATGAGATAAGATTTTGTATCTCAATTAGACTCATTCCTCTAACTCAATTTCATTTTTTTCCTTAAATACAATTACAATTTATATTTTCAAAGAGTGATGTAAATTATTTAGACCGGATATCGGTCTCCAGTCTAGTTGGCATCACTATATTGGAGGATGAGTATATATGTAAAAATACATAGAGGTCTTTATTAAATTAATAACCAATAAAGAAATGACAACTACACTGGAGACCGGTCGTCAGTCTAGATAAATAGCGTTATTTATTTTAAAAGTACAAATATGCATAAATATACATATTGAAGCACAATATAAATAAACTTGCAATAAGTAGAAAAACTTTTAAAAAAGAAGAAATCTATACTAAGTAGAAAAATTTATAAAAATATCTTCAATAAATAGAACAAACCTATCTATATATATAGAGAAATCAAACATAAGTCATAGGATTTTAGCCTAACCCCATTAACCAAATGAGGTGAGCCTCAAACAAAGTGAAAAGTTTATTTATTCTTAGAGATCCCAAAAGCATAGCAACAAGTAATTCCTTTTCACATTTTTTTAAGAAAATAAAACTATATAAAAAGACCTTTTCTTAGCAAAACCGGATTTCGTGGTTATTTGAATCTATACATTCAAATTAAATTATAATGAGAAATTATAACAAAGTGAAATGAATGATATAGATTTGATGTCAATTTATGGTAGTTAATTTATAAAAAGAAATTACAAAGAGGAGAAATGAATGTTGTAGATTTAATAGAAGTTTAAAATTTACGGTTATAAATGAGTAGTAATAAAAACTGTAGTAGGTGTGATTATAATATATCTATATATTAATAAAAGTAGAAGTAAATTGAATCTTCAATTAGAAAAGATTCCATTTAGTTTCAAATTCTATTTGAGAGAATTATTTTATTTTATTTTATTTTATTTTGTCCCACTAATATTGATAACCGCCTAATATTGATACAAAAAATTAATTAATATTGATAACAGCCTATTATTGGTAAACGCTCACTATTGATACAAAAAATTAATTGTAAAAGTACAAAAAATTAGCTATTATTAGTAAAGGCCTACTATTGATAACTGCATACTATTGATATAAAAACTTAACTGTAAAAGCATTATTACTATATATATTGTATCATAAAAAGGTGTCTAAAGAGTACACTGAAATAAGTCTTATAATTTTCCATTGCAAATTAGGGTTTAGGGAACATCACTTTAGTGCTTTACAATGCTCTCGTGATAACATTGAAGATGGAAAATTAGAAAAAAACTGGTACCTACTTATTTTTTTAACGTACTCAGTTGTCTGCATTCATAAGTGAGAATATCCCGTTCCTTTTAAATAATACATGTTTTAAAAAAATTAATTCTATAAATCTTACTAATATACAGGAAATTAAAGTACAAAAAATAAAATGAAAAAAATGAATTTGAAACCAAATAAAATATTCTACTGAAAAATAAAAATCAACTCTCTTATAGTTTTGAAACAGACTTAAATGTCTTACTTTTGAAATGTAAGCATTTGTATGGATTCATAGGAAATCATCTCAATCCTTTTAGTTTCAGCCTCCAATATAAATGTTATATCCCTAACTAAGAGAAATCTATATCTATATATTAATAAAAGTATAAGTAAAATTGAATCTTCGATTAAAAAATTTTCAATTTGGTTTCATATACTGTTTGAGAGAATCTTTTTTATTTTATTTTATTTTTTTACTTTAATTTTTGTATATTGATAGGTAACATAACCTACTATTATTGGTAACCATCCACTATTAATAAAAGAAAAAAAACTGCAAAAGCACAACCGCACTTTGCGGTTAATAAGATAGTGGACAATTACTTTAACCAATACTAAAAAGGTTAAAGAAAATTAAAATAAAAAAAGAAATGAAAAATAAGATTCAAGTTGTGGTATATAGACAACAATAATAGTTAAACAATACATGTTTCGGAAAAAATAGTTCTATAAAACTTACTAATATATAGAAAATTAAAGGAAAAATAAAATAAAAAATGAATTATGTATATAAGGTATGTCTTTCTAAAGTTAGAAAAAAATGAGTTATGTTTTTCGGATATCTTCTTCTGGTGCTCCTGGTCTATTTGGTACGATCATGTATTTTTAATTTTTCCAATACAAATGATTTATGTATATGAGTTATGTCTTTCTAATTACATTTTTTTAATTTTCTCTTTATAGACATTTTTGTCCCCACATGTATGGAACGAGGCATTTAATTTTCTTATTGGCTCCTTACTGTACGACATAAATAGTTCAATTGATCAATAAATTACTCCATTCAAAAGAAAAAAGAAGTAAAATTGAATCTTCAATTAGAAAAGATTTAATTTGGTTTTAGATTCCGTTTGATATAATCTTTTTTATTCTATTTTTTTAAACTTTAATTCTTATATATTTGTAGGTTACATAGCCTACCACTATTAGTAACGCCCACGATTGATAAAAAACTGTCAAAGCGTAATCACACTTTATGATTAATGGTAGTGGGTGGTTACTTTACTCAATATTAAAATAGTTAAAGAAAACTAAAATTAAAAAAATGAAAAAAACAAGATTCAAATTGTGGTGTATAGAGAACAGTAATGAGTTAAAAAGGAAGATGATAGGTGGTATCAATAGTGAACATTTACGTATATTAATAGGATAGTTTAAACAATACATGTTTTGAAAAAAAATAGTTCTATTAAACTTATCAATATATAGGAAACTAAAGTAATAAAAAATTAAATGAAAAAAACAAATGAATTATGTATATAAGTTTTGTCGTTCTAAAGTAAATAAAAAAATAAAAAGTAAATGAATTATGTTTTCATAATATATCTCGTTCTAGTGCTCTTGATCTACTTGATATGATCATATATTTTTAATTTTTTTCAATACAAATAATTTATATATATAAACAATGCATTTCTAATTATATTTTTTTATTCTCCTTTTAGACTTTATTGGAAAGATTATCGTCAAATATCCCTTAGAACATTAGAAGTTATCTACGGGTTGAAAAAGTAATATCAAGACATGTCGAACTTGTTTTAGATTATTATAACTACTAATAAGAGATAATGTTAATTTATAGACTTTAATTGTTCGTTGTTACAGAGAATAATAAAAGTCAAGATTAACCTATTTTTGAGTACTTTTTAAGAAGGGAATATTCAATCGTGGGTAGTTCCACATAACAGTATTTAGAGTTGTGAATCATATTGATATGAAAATAGTTATATGTGATAAGAAATTAAGAATGAGAAGCCAATTAATGAAACAACGAATGTTGTATATAATAGGATTTTCCAAAATTTTTAATAATATTAACAAAATATTTATTTTTATTATCTTAAAATGTCACTTTGTTCATTATTTTACTCCTATCTTGTTTAATTTTCGTATGTTATACTTTGTTAATAAAATTTAACCGTGCAATGCACAGGAGCAAATACTAGTTTTGATAAAAAATGAGTTCAACGTGTGCTCTTCCGATCTAAAATTTATAATTTATAATTATAAATAAATAACTATTAAATTAACAGCCAAATCAATGATATATAGAATGGTAACGTGTTTTCTTTAACCCATACGACTCCTCCTCACACAATGCAAGCAGGTAATTAAAAAGAGGAAAAGGCCTAGTATGGGTCCCAAATTTCCCAACAAACACGCATTTATACCTCACCAAGTTACGGTCGGATTCTGTCTGCTCTAATCCAGTACGCTCCTCCTGCCACGAAAAACCTACACTTCATCCTAGCACCCAGTAATATAGCGCCACGTTTCATCTTATGTCCGCTCAATAAATGTCTGGAAACTCGGCGATTTTTGTCAGCCTGCGTCTCCGATTTCGTTCAGGTTGTCTCTCTTATATTCTATAGTTACATATGTGTATTCGCCTTTTTGCTTCCATGTAATATTGTAAATTGATTGGCGCTAGGAATAGGATTTCCGTTTGTGAGCTAAAATTTCAATAATTGTTAGAAATTATGGATTTTGAAGATTTGAATAGGTGTTATGATAGTTACGGCAAGGATTTTAAAATTTTTGGTTTAATTTTATTTTTTTGAGCTTTAATTAATTTTCTGTTATTTCAAAATAATAATAATATATGGTTCGTTGCTTGCTTTTAGGTGATATTCTATAGTATCCCTTGGTGAAAGTGAATGTGAAACTTGCAGACATTAGTGAATCAAACAACACATATTTTCAAATGTATTCAGCTAAGATATGAGAGCTGGGAATGGCTATACAAATATTTTCCCCTCATTCGATATAGTGGAAATACCAGTGAAATTAATTGCTTTTGACTCACAAATCTGGTCATAATAGTTTGAATAATGTTATTTAGTATCAGTGGTGCTTGATACCAGTCTATGTAGCAACTAATGTGACATTGAATGATAAGTGAAATTAAATAAATCAATAAATGACCCACTTGATTTAACTTATCATTCAATGCCACTTTGATAGGGTGCCAAGCACCAATAGTTCTAAATAGCATTACTCTAATAGTTTTTGCTTAGCTTTTAATTGAACTAGACCTTCATTCCACATGAAACGACATTTTGTCCTCATTTTCTCGGCTTCAAAACTTGAAGGTGATTGCATCTTGTAGGCTCCATTTATCTTTCCTATGGGTGTTAATCTCTTAGATATTTCTTAATAATCCTGTTGAACAGCATAGATATATGTTCTGCTGTTTATGCTCGCACCACGAATAAATTTTCAAGTCTTGTCAACAAATATACCCCATTCATATCAAGGGATAAAAACTAATTAACTCTAATCAATGATGCACTTTTAAAGTTGTTGAAGTCTCTCTCTTGAAGTACATTTTTGTCCCGAAGCCCATAACACTGTCGCCTAATAACTCTTCATTTTTCGTCCGCAGAACCATAAGTTCTATATATACTTTTGATCTTCTGAGTTTTTGGTCTTCAAATGAGCATCAAAATCTTCTTTATTATTATTATTATTATATTTTTTTTTGTGTGTGTATATATATATTTTATACAAGGGGGAGGGGAGGGAAATTAGGGGAAGATGGGTGTGGTTTGAACCCGAGTCCCCTGCGTGGAAACTTGAGCACCCAACCATCGCAGTAAAATTCGAATCATAGATCTTTTTTATTGTTGGTTTCTGAGCAAAAATAAAATAATAAAATAAAAATAATAATAAAGATAAATTAAGATCACCTGTACGCTCACTGCCTCTTAATTCTTATCTAAGAATTACTTGGTTATTTAAACTTCAAGCTCTGATTCTAATATTTGAATTTGGAAAACATCTTTTATGTTCTTTAAATGTCGTCTCTTAACTATGAGGAAACTAATTGACTCATGTATTTCTGTACATTGAGTAGAGTTCGCTTCATCTGTCATCATCTTTTCTCAAGGGATACTATTTGTTTGAGAACTGAGCTTATTTTCTTATCCTTGCAGTTAGTGTATTCCAATGAGTCTTCCGCATGCACGCAGGCCTTTTCTCCCATTTAGAAATCCCTTCCAAATGATACCCAAGGGCTCATACCTGTTGCCAGAACTTCTGACTGTGATGAATGACTTTGGAGAAACATTGACAGAGAGGCTTAAGAAGCCAAAGCCAGGAGATAAGGA
>CAVNYN010282340.1:0-23461 GCA_963692815.1 Nyctanthes arbor-tristis | reverse complement strand
TTATCAGGTATGACACCAGGAACAACTGAAGTCATCTCCTTAGGCTGTTCGACTTTATCAAAGTCCTCAATCGTCTGATCTTCATAAAACACTGCATCTCTACTTCTCACAAGCTGCCTTTTCTTTGGATCCCAAAACTTGTATCCAAACTGTTCATCACCATAGCCAAGAAAAACACAAGGAGTAACTCTGTCATCAAGCTTCGATCTCTGTTCCTTAGGTACGTGTACAAAGGCTTTACACCCAAACACCTTCAGGAGAGAGTATGAAACATCTCTACCTGTCCAAACTCTTTCTGGAATATCAAAATCCAAAGAAACTGAGGGAGATCTATTAATCAAATAGCAAGCAGTCCAAACTGCTTCACCCCAAAAAGTCTTAAGAAGCTTGGCTGTCTTCAACATGCATCTGACTCTGTCAAGAATGGTACGGCTCATTCTTTCTGCCACACTATTATGCTGAGGAGTCTCTGCTTTTGTAAACTCATGTCGAATTCCAAAATCTGAGCAATACTCTCTGAACGCATGTGAAGTGTATTCCCCACCATTATCTATTCTGAGGCTTTTCAAACACTTTCCTGTTTCTCGTTCTACCATGGCATGAAACTACTTAAAGCACTGGAGTACTTGATCCTTAGATTTCAGAAGATAGATCCATAACTTCCTAGAAGCATCATCAACAAATGTAACAAAATATTAGTTTCCACCCAAAGATGCTACAGCACCAGGAGAACACACATCTGAATGCACAAGATCTAAAATATTCTCTTTTCTTTTAAACGTGCCAGAAAAAGAAACTCGAGTTTGCTTACTGGATAAACAATGTTCACATCGGTCTAGGGACGTATCACTGGCTAAAGAAATAACTGGCTTCTTAGCCAGAACCTGCAAACCTTTTTCACTCATGTGCCCAAGCCTCTTATGCCACATATCAGGAGAAGGATCTTCAACTGCATTTACCCCAGTCTTACAAGACTTTGCATAAGTCTTGTATTGCGTGCAACGAAGCTTTCCACTAGCGACAACTATTGATCCCTTTGATAACCTCCACTTCTGATCACCAAAAGTACTGAAATACCAGATTCGGTCGAGAGTATTTATTGCAAGCAGATTAAACCGCATGTCAGGAATATGCCTTACATCCTTCAGAATTAGGATGTATCCTATATTTCTCTCTAGGTGAATGTCACCGATCCCCATGATTAAGGGGTTGGGTTTGTAAAAAGAAGCTCAATAAGTTATATGCAATGTAGGGACTGGAAAGTGTACATACCTTCATGTCTCTTTCTCTCGCATAGTTTTTTTCTTTCCAAATAGTTTTGTACCACTTGTTTTGCCATGCAATAAACTACCTTTTTTTTGTATCCCATCCAATGTGCTCCTCTAGTTTGTATTCTATCCAATGTGCACTCTTAATTTTATTTCCATCCAATATGCACCTAGGGCTTTACTTCTCTCCAATATACGCCCATGGTTTATTTGAGGAGGACTTTGTTTGTTTGTCCCTTATTTTTCTTCAATAAATTAGATGCGTATCATCATAATCCAAACACGTCTTTAGCAAAAATGATTCCAAGTGTCATTCTCTCTATTTCACACTTGTTTTCTTTATGCGTTAGCAATGTCAAATGTTCCCTTTCTACTTAAAATACATAATCACCTGCTCTATATATAGTAAACAACTCAATATTTCTGCAAACATGATATGAAGTACCACTGTCAACATGCCACTTAGTAAGAGGGTCTCCAACATGCAGGCATTGACCCACTCCGCAAGTGAGTACATCACTAGTCACCACACCTACAGTATTTTCATCCTCTTTCTTCTAATTATTACCTCCTTCTGCTCTCTCAACCAAATTCTGCAATTTCTTTTATAATGACCCTCTTTGCCGCAATGATAACAAGTCTTCTTATCTTTTGACTTTGACCTGCCTCTAGACTTGCTGTGACGCATTTGCCCTTTATTCTTGCTTCTTCCTCTGTGATCATCTGAAATAAGAGCCAATGTATTATCTAAACTCACATGCAAACCTGAAGATTTTCTCCTGATTTCCTCATTTTGCATACTGTTCTTCACAGAATCCATAGACAACACACCATCCGAAGCAGAATTACTAATAGTCACAACAAAAGTCTCCCAACTGTCTGGCAAAGAACTCAAAAGCAGTAATGCTTTCAATTCATCCTCAAGAGTCATTTCCATTGTCACCAGCTGATTCACAACATTTTGAAAATTATTCAAGTGCTCCTCACGCTTGTACCATCCTTATATTTCATATTGACCAAGTTTCTAATCAGAAAAGACTTCCTGGCTGCAGTTTTCTTCTCAAACATGGACTCCAATTTAGGCCACAATTTATTTGCATCTGTCTCCTATGCCACATGATGAAAAACACTATTATCCACCCACTGCCTTATCGTCCCGATAGTTTTCCTGTGCAGTTTTTGCCAATCCCTATCTTCCATATCTTCCGGTTTAGAATCTCACCATCAATAGGATCATGCAAATCCTTACAATAAAGGATATCCTCCATCCTAGGTTTCCATGTTACCCAATTGTGATTGGTAAGCCTGATCATAGCACTACCAACTGGGTCATCCATTTTAATCCACACAATTGAACCTGGCTCTGATACCACTGATGGGAATTTAATCAATTTCCCTAAACCCATGTGATTAAAATAGGCAATCAATATATCAAACAATAATATACGTGCGGAAACGTAAATAACACCAGGAATTATTTTACGTCGTAAAACCCTCCAATGAGAAGGGAAAATTGACGGGGCAAACCGACAACTCCACTATCACCAGATAATAATGGGAATACAATGTTTATCCTCTCAAGATTATCGCCCTAAATCAAGAGGTAATCACACACTACCACAATCACACAACACCGTCAAGAACAATATTCTTGGCACCACAAATAACCCATCTAACAATAGATGGAACCCACTGATCAACAACAAGAGATAAAGAAAATATCACCTAACTCCGTTCCAAGAATTAACTTGGAGAAACCACCGCTTGAAGCAGACGAATACCAAATTGAATGACGAAACTCGTCCCAAGCGTGAAAATAAAAAGGCTAAATTTCCTTCCTCAAATTCCGTGCGTGAATATGTGAGATTTCAAATCTTTCTCTGGATACGGTTGACGCCGTGTCCTCTGCTTTTTCCCCTATTTCTGTGCCTTTTTTTCTTGTTTTCTTTGTTTCAACATATATATATATATAGATATCTTAAGCCTAATTTATTGGGCCAATGGGCTGGACTTTTGAACCTAACAATTCTCTCTCTTATTTCTTATTAAAACTCATTAAAATAAGTTTGCAAACAGGCAATTAATCACCTAATTTCTAACATCTTTCTCTAAAATAATCGTACACTATTTTTGGCTCTTCAAAACTAATGGTAGATATACATTCAAATATCGTAATTAAGTGAAACTCACATAGGAGATCTTCAATTTACTATAAGGGTCAACTTCATTATGTGCCTCAATAAATTGATACCACTGCAGTGAACATCTACAAAGGCAAAAGAAATTATGTCCTATACATTATCATTGTGGAAAAGAACCTAAATTAGCCAAAAAGTAACCAAAATTTAACATCATACCTCAATTGCATTGGCACATGCATGCTACAGATAAAGTCAGCATGTGGCGTACTCATGTACCTCCTAATCCAAGTTCTAATGATATCAATCTGCACACATTCTTGCTGATATGGGGATGCTGGAAAGTTCTTTTGACAATGTCAAGTCTTCATCAACTTGACCATCACTAAAAGACTGAATTTAGCGGCTATTATCTCTATTATCTCTTCCTTCACTATCTTTCACAAACAATTCAAAAAGTGCAAATCAAAACTATATTGTTTACAAATCAAAACAAACTTAAAATATCATATTTCTTAACCATAATTCAATAAGGGAACCGATAAGAAACAGAAGAACCCTTTCAGTTTGCAAGGTAATAGAGCTTATTAGAATTTTAAAACAGATAGAGAATTAGATAAGAACAGCAACACAGAGGGTCTTTTTACCATTCACTTCAACGAAGGATAGCATTTCAAAATTTCAAGACGCTAAAAAGTTAAGCATTGAGTTAATGCAAAACTTACAGTTGGTGTTAAAAGATGAGAGTTTGTTATGTGTCGTGTTTTAATCCCCTAAACTAATAGTTAAGTATGTGATATTATGCTAAAAAGTTCATTTTTACACTTGAGTTAGTGAATTACAGGCAAAAATCCAAGATGACGTTAAGTTGGATGAATTTGGACCAATTGGGCCCGAGTTACAAAACTTGAGGGCCAAAACAAACGAAGCAGAAAGATAAAGGACAAAGAGTGGCCCGCTGGATGGCATGCGGCCACATGGGGTATCCATGTGGCCACATTCATCGACATAAAGGTTGGAAAAGCCAAGCAGCCTTTGTGTGGCCTACTATGCAGCCACACGCGTAGCGGGAAAACTCAGAGGGACCGCATGCAGCCGCACGTGTTAGGAATGCGCCCGCAAGTGGCGATTTCAGAAAAGCAGAATGTTTTCATGAAGACCTGTGTGGCCACATGGTTATGCCATGCACCGGCACAATGCAACCAAAAGATGGACAAGAAGTTTGCTAAGAGACCCATGCGGCCTCATGGGTGGATCATGCGCCCGAATGTCAGAAATTTGTGATTTTTCTTAGTTTCCCTTTTTAGGTAGAACTCTTGGTCGCGGCAAACCTATTACATGATTTTTTTACCTTCTCCTTATGATGGCATAGACCATATAAAAGGGGTTCTAACCTAGTATTGAGGAGAGAGACTTTTGGCAAATACATTTACGTCACAAAAAATACTTGGTTCTCTAGAGGAGTTCGTTTGGGGTTGGGAGAAAAGTTTTGGGTTGAAGGAATATTGGTGCAATCATCTTCTTCTCCAGCTTTACTCATTAAAACCCGGTGATGTATTCTTACTCGTGTGTGCTTAATTTTATATATTCAATGAGTAACTAAACATCTTTTCTTGGGACGAGCAATGTAACCCCTTTATGAACCCTAGTTATATGTTTGTTAATTCAAATTGTTAAATTGGTTTCTAGTTAATTCTTTGTCGTTGCTTCGTATTGTTTTCACTTATTAGATCTCAATAGGTGGATGTTTATTGGTTTGTGTTGAACTCGAGAGAGGAATGCATGAATTAGAATTAAGCGATAGAGAACATTAACTTGGACAAGACAAAGAGAGTTGCTTGTAGTTGGTGCGGTCACGTAGATTGAACTTCGGCGATGTTTACATGAGTTCTTGTTGTTAATGCACTTAAAAGGATTGTTAACGCGCTCACTTAGAGATAGGTGAAGGGGCCTAATTTAGTAGGATTAACTAGCTTCAAGAGGGGTAGTTAATTAATTATGTGAAACTCGATCGTCAACTAGGAGTGATTTTTGTTGAATCAATGAATGTGTAGCTAGGGGAATCGATGGTGGTGAAATTGTGAGTCCCAAGTTCCTGAAATTATTGAGAAAACTATCACATTCAACGTCACAATTTTAATTGCTTAATTTCTTTAGTTGTGGTTTTAGTTAGTTCAATCTTAAACAAAATCTAAATTTCGATTGTTTCAACTGAAGCGTGAATTGAGTTCTCAGTACTTAAATCATTCCTCGTGGGAACGATAACCTGGACTCCTTGTCTATTATGTTACTTGTTCGACCCGTACACTTGCGGACAGCGCACACTCATTTTTCAGCGAACAAGTTTTTGGCGCCGTTGCCGGAGAATAGAATTTAATATTGAAATTATTCAATTTGCTTTAGCTTGAAATTTTATTGTTATTTTTGCAGATTTCCATGCATAAGAGTGTAGTGGAAGACTTACAACCGCACGACCCAGAAATTGAAAGAACTTTCAAAGCTCGTCACAGACAACAAAGTTTCCTACAAAAAATGGCTGGAGCAGGTGGTGGTAATGAAAATCAAATTGCTCCAGCTATTGGGAATGAGCCAGCTATAAATGCGAATAGACCATTAAGGGAGTACATCATGCCTACTGTTGGAAATAACTTGACTTGTTTAGTTCCACCGGCCATAACTACTACAAATTATGAGATAAAGCCGGGGACTATCCAGTTGGTACAACAAACAGTTCAGTTCAATGGTCTACCAAAGGAAGATCCGAATGAACATTGGAGGAAATACGAGGAGATATGTGGGATGTTCAAAATGAATGGACTACCAACTGAGGCCATCAAGATGAAATTTGAGTGGTAAAGCCAAAACTTGGTATTACTCATTGCCAGCAAATTCAATCACTACTGGGCGAATCTGACACAGAAATTCATGAATAAATTCTTTCCGCCGGGTAGAGTTTTGAAAATCAGAAGGGAGATCACTTTATTCAGTCAGAATCAGGGTGAAAGGATATTTGAGGCATGGGAAAGGTATAATGATATATTGAAAAGATGCCCAAATCATGGAATCCCAGACTGCCTCATTGTGCAAACCTTCTACAATGGGTTGACTGAAGAGAACAAAAGGCATGCAGATTCAGCAGCTGGGGGTTCCCTCATGGACAAAACATATGAAGAGACAGCAGAGATTTTTGAGAAGATGGCAACTAATAGCTGCCAGTGGTATTCAGATAGAACGATGTCTCAGCTGGAGTTCATGAAGTAGATGCATTCACTTCTTTATCTGCACAACTTTCAGCGCTGGCAAAGAAAGTTGACGGTCTTGCAAAACGACGCTCTTCCGATCTCCAGCGGTTAATATGGTTCAGTCTTCAGCTGTATGTGATAAATGTTGTGCAAATCATGATACTAGGGTTTGCCCAGTTGCTCTTGTAAACACACCTGAGGATGAACAACTAATGTTCGTTGGAAATAATCAGAGGTAGCAAACAGGGCCATATGCTCAAACCTATAACCCAGGATGGCGAAATAACCCCAATTTTTCATGGAGAGATAATCAACAAGCGGTCAGACCACCAGGTTTTAATCAACAACAAGAAAGGAAGAGTCCATTGGAAGACATGTTCAGTAAATATATGGAGGCAAACAATCAATTCATGCAAAAAACTGAGCACACTCTTCAGAATCAGAACGCATCTATAAAAAATTTGGAGACTCAGATGAGCCAAATGGCTTTGGCTATGGCAGGAAGGGCGCCGGGAACTTTTCCTAGTAACACTGAAACAAATCAAAAAGAGCAGGTAAAGGCCATAACAACAAGGAGTGGGCTGCAACTGCCTGAAATTAAGATAAAAAAACCAGTTGAAAAAGAGAATGCCAAGGAGAAAGCATTTGAAGAGGAGGAGAATCAATCTGAAAAGAAAGAACAGATAGATGAGGAGGTTGAGTAAGATGATCGAAAGAAAAAAGTCCCATCGCCTATCAAAGCATATATACCTCCAATCCCCTTTCCTCAAAGGCTACAGAAGAGTAAATTGGACAAGCAGTTTGGGAAATTTCTTGAAGTTTTCAAGAAATTGCATGTCAACATTCCATTTGTAGAGGCACTTGCACAGATGCCCAGCTATGCAAAATTCAGGAAGGAGATTCTCTCCAACAAAAGAAAGCTGGAAGAGCACGAAACGGTCATGTTAACTGAGGAGTGTAGTGCTATCATTCAAAAAAGCTACCTCCTAAGTTGAACGTCCCAGGGAGTTTTAAAATACCATGCACCATTAGTTCAATTTATTCTAGTTTAGCTTTATGTGATTTAGGTGCAAGTGTTAATTTAATGCCCTTATCTATGTACAGGAAACTTGGATTGGGAGAATGCAGACCAACAACTATTTCATTGCAGCTGGTGGATCGGTCAATTAAATATCCTCGGGGAATCATAGAGGATGTCTTGGTTAAAGTGGATAAGTTGATCTATCCGATGGACTTTATTATATTGGACATGGAGAAAGACAAAGAAATTCCAATTATTTTGGGGCGCCCGTTTTTTGCTAGAGGAAGAGCACTGATCGATGTTCATGAAGGGAAATTAATTCTAAGAGTGGACAATGAAGAAGTTACTTTCAACATGTTTGAGGCTATGAAACAATCTTCATCCTTTGATTCTTGCTTCCAAATAGATAGCATTGACTGGGCAACAAAGGAAATCTTTGAAAGAAATGTTCCTGCAGAACCTCTAGAAGCTTGTCTTGCACACTCTAAAACTAAAAACCTAAAAATTCAGAAATAGCAGAGATGGCACAACACTTAGAGGCTCTACCTTCTATGGCACGCAAGAAGGAATGGTACTATGAACCATTGGGTGAAGCTCCTAAGAAAGTCTTACCTTCCATTGAATCTCCACCAGCTCTTGAGTTGAAACATCTTCCTACTCACTTGAGGTATGCATTCTTGGGAGAGTCTTCTATTTTACCAATTATCATCTCGAATCATCTGACTGAGTTAGAAAAAGAAAGATTGCTCCAGGTTTTGAGGGAATATCTGACAGCTATTGGGTGGACCATCGCTGATATTAAGGGAATCAGCCCCTTACTTTGTCAACATAAAATCTTAATGGAAGATAACTCCAAACCATTTGTTGAAAATCAGCGCCAAAAAATCCTACTTGGAAAGAGGTGGTAAGAGTTGAAATTGTCAAGTTGCTTGATGCTGGAATTATCTATCCAATTTCAGATAGTGCCTGGGTTAGTCCTATTCATGTGGTGCCAAAGAAGGGAGGAATTACAGTGATAAAAGATGAGAACAATGAGTTAATTCCTACAAGACTAGTTACAAGATGGAGGGTATGCATTGACTATTGAAAGCTGAACAATGCAACTAGAAAGGATCACTTCCCTTTACCCTTCATTGAACAGATGTTGGAAAGACTAGCGGGGCATTCACATTATTGTTTTTTTGATGGATATTCAGGCTACAACTAGATTCCTATTGCACCAGCTGACCAGGAGAAAACAACTTTCACATACCCTTACGGTACGTTTTTTTTATAGAAGAATGTCATTCGGACTATGTAATGCGCCTGCTACTTTCCAAAGGTGTATGATGGCCATCTTCTCAGATATGGTGGAAAGATTCATAGACATATTTATGGATGACTTCTCTGTTTTTTGTTCTTCTTTTGATAAATGTCTCCATAACTTAACTCTTGTGCTCAAACGGTATGAAGAAACTAATATAGTACTCAATTGGGAAAAGTGCCATTTCATGGTAACAGAAGGAATAGTTTTGGGACATCGAGTCTCTAAATTAGGAATTGAGGTTGATAAGGCAAAAATTCAAGTGATAGAGAAACTATCTCCACCAGTTTCAGTTAAGGGGACTAGGAGTTTTCTTGGTCATGCAGGATTTTACAGACGATTCATCAAGAATTTCTCTAAAATCACAAAACCTCTATGTAGGTTTTTGGAAAAAGAAGTGCCCTTTAATTTTTCTGAAGAGTGTCTCATGGCTTTCACCACTCTAAAAGAAAAATTGATTTAAGCCCCAGTGATTGTCGCACCAGATTGGAGCTTACCTTTTGAAATTGTGCAATGCGAGTGATTATGTTGTGGGGCAGCCTTGGGACATCGAAGAGATAAGGTATTTCATGTGATTTATTATGCCAGCAGAACTCTTAATAGTGCTCAAACTAATTATGCTACTACTGAAAAAGAGTTGCTGGCAGTAGTCTTTGCTTTTGATAAATTTTGCTCATATCTCATTGGATCAAAGATTGTCTACATAGATCATTCTGCCTTGAAATATCTTTTTGACAAAAAGGATGCTAAAGATCGGTTGATCAGATGGGTGTTGTTATTGCAAGAATTCGATATTGAAATCAAAGATAGAAAGGGTACAGAAAATCAAGTGGCAGATCACCTATCCAGAGTGGAGCAATCGGCGGAGGATATAACGGAGGAAATAAATGAGGAATTTCTAGATGAGCAGTTGCTACAAGTAGAAAAAGTTCCTTGGTATGCTGATCATGTGAACTACTTGGCTGGAAAGGATATTCCACCTGATTATTCTTATCAGCAAAAAAAGAAGTTCTTCCATGATCTAAAGTTCTTTTATTGGGAAGAACCATATTTATACCGCAGAGGACCGGATCAGATAATCAGAAGATGTGTGCCTGATGAAGAGATGAGGTCTATTCTTGAGCAGGTTTATTCTTCACCTTATGGCGGTCATCATGGACCTACAAAAATAGCTGCTATGGTGCTCCAATGTGGTTTCTACTGGCCCACCTTATTCAAAGATGTTTTCTCTTTTGTTAAGCTTGTGACCGGTGCCAACTCACTGGTAATATTTCTTCAAGACAAGAGATGCCTTTGAACAATATCTTGGAGGTGGATATTTGATATTTGGGGCATTGACTTTATGGGACCATTCTCTCCATTTTACAATAATAGGTACATTCTAGTTGCAATTGATTATGTGTCCAAATGGGTAGAGGCCAAAGCATTACCTATTAATGATGCTAAAGTTGTGGTTGAGTTTGTTAGAAAAAATATCTTCACCAGATTTGGAGTACGACGAGCAATAATTAGTGATGGGGGCACTCACTTCAACAACAAGCTGTTTAAAGCAGTGTTGTCAAAATATGGAGTTCATCACCAAATGGCCACAGCTTATCATCCATAGACTAGTGGGCAAGTGGAAACATCAAATAGACAGTTGAAGAAGATTCTTGAAACAATTGTCAACTCATCAAGGAAAGATTGGGCTAAGAAGCTGGATGATACATTATGGGCATATCATACGGCTTTGAAAACACCAACTGGGATGTTACCATACCAATTTGTGTTTGGTAAAGCCTGTCACTTATTAGTTGAGTTGGAACATATGGCACATTGGGCAATTAAGCAACTGAATCTGGACATGAAAGCAGCAGGGGAAAAGCGATGTCTAGAACTAAATGAGTTAGATGAGTTCCGATTGGGTGCTTATGAGAATGCTTCTATCTACAAGGATCGGACTAAAAAATGGCACAATCGGCAGATTCAAAAAAGAGAGTTCGAAGTTGGGGATCAAGTCTTACTCTATAATTCTCGATTAAAACTCTTCCCAGGCAAGCTAAAGTCAAGATGGTCGGGTCCATTCTCAATTACGCAAGTCTTTCCCTATGGCACCTTTGAGCTCTATCATCCTAAAAATGGAAGCTTCAAAGTCAATGGACAATGCCTCAAGCACTATTTTGAAACCGATTTTTCGAAAGAAAAGTTGTTTATAGACATTGCAGTACCAGAGTGATTTCTGACACTGTCAGGCTCGGGACTATAAACAAGCACCTGGTGGGAGGCAACCCACCAGGTAACTTATTGCCTTTCTTTTTTTCCGTTATGCAATTTAGTTTAATAAGCTTAGAATTATTAATGAATTTTATTTTAAATAATAAAATAAGAATTTTGCTTTATGAAAAAAAAACGTAAAATTGCTGAACAGAACCCCCAGGCCCCCATGCGCCCGCACACGCACCTTCCCAGCTCTTTCCCTCTGTTCCTCGGTCCTCCACTGAGCTTCACTTCCTCAAACTACCATACCAAAAATGGCTTGCTAGGGAGCATTTCTCTTGGGGTTTGCTCGCATTACGTGGACTTTTTTTCCCCGGTTGCAATCGGTCGACACTCACGGTAAGTCCCACGCACCTATTTTTTGAAATTCTGAGTTTTGGTTGCTTGTTTCGCCTGATTTCTCAATGATATTCTGATGATATGATGATCCATACATGCCAAAATCGTTGTGCAAGTCAGTGAAGTGTTAATTTCAGCCCCAAGTCGCCCCTACCACCTTGAATGCCGAGCCATGCTGGGATAGGAGTTTTGTTATTTGGATGCTGGTAAGGTTGGCATTGATGCAAGAGAATTGCTTCCAAAATCCCTCAAAAAGACTGCCCTTCTAGTGTTTGATGAAATGCCCTAACGAATCCAATGTGCTTCTGTTGACTTGTATGCTTGTGGATTTAGTACTTGAATGATAGGGGATATGTAGGGTGTTTAGAAAAATCCTTTGGACCTTTGCATTGTTCAAAATTTATCATGTTGTGAGATAGGGAATCTTGGGGCTGTTTTTTTTTTTTTTTAAACGGGGGGCAGCCACTGCCCTCTGCCTTCGGTCCCCTCTTGTCCAGCTTAAATGAACTCCAAATGGCATGAAATTTTGTGTGAAGCTAGACCAATATGTGAACTTTCAATCCCCAAAAGATAGCTCGGTAAAAGTTCTCTTATGTGCATGTTTTACATTGTGAAAATTGCCACTGCACAGTGGTGTATTTGCTGGCTACCAACTACGTCCCCTCCCCGTTTGGCCTAATTCAACTCCGTTTGGCATGAAATCCAAGTATGATGCAGTACATGTTATGTAGTTTCATATGTTCAAAGATGGCTCGGTAAAAGTTGTCAATTTGAGCAAGTTACTCGGGGTGGAATTATGGCTGTTATCAATTACCTTTGCCTCATTTTGTTAACTTATTTCATTCCTTTATTACATATGCTCATGCTTCAACATGTTTTAAAGTGGCTAAGTATACCATGTGTCATCTTGTAGGTTGAACATATTTCACAAAAATTGAAATGCCTCCTAAAAGAAAAGGAAAACAAGTGGAGGAACAAGAAAAAGAAGACCCTTGGGCTACAAGGGATTATATCAAGGAGAGAAGGGTAATCTTACAGGATTTCTAGGATACGAGCTTGGGAAAAGTGATTGAATCATGTGGATGGACGAAGTATGTCACGGAGCTTCCAAAGGGCAATTTGAAAATAGTCCAGGATTTCTACAGAAACTTCAACACGGAAATTGAAACTGCAGGGACAAGGAGAGCAAATCAAACTAAAGTGCTCGGTGCTTGGATCAAATTTTCCCCAGAAGTCATCAATGAATACTTGGGATTGGACAGCTTTAATGCAATCCCGATCGAGAAGTCTAGTTTGTCCTGCAGTGACGAGGATCTTGCTCAATTTCTATGAGGGACAGGACCATCTGGAACGCCTAAAGTGCAGCGGGTCTATCACAATAGAGACTTGTGTGATGATGCATGGTACCTGCACCACTTTGTCGCCTCGAATGTCGAGCCAACATCTAACAAAACCGCGGTCAATTCCACTCGAGGCCGACTGTTATATCACATGTGGCTTGGATACAAGTTTGACTTAGGAGAGCACATATACAATCAAATCCGAGACTTGGGGATTGGTAAAGTTTAAAGCAAGAGGCTTATTTTCCCGTGCGTGATCACTGGCCTATGCATCACTGCTGGCGTGCGATCTAATCTGATTGATGAAACTCTTGTCACCGCGACCCCCTCTGCAAAGTGTCACAGGAAAACTCGACCAAGCAAATGGTAAAGAAGCCTCAGACAGCAGCATAAGCAGCGAATGTGCCCATATCTGGCCCTGGGGAGGCTACTGGAACCACGCTTGCACCTGAGCCCGAGGCTAAGCCCATACCAGTAGTTGGCCCTCTGAGCCAACCTACTATATCTGAGCAGCTGATCTTAGGATAGCTTCAAACTCTTTGTACAGAAATTACAGAGCTGCGAGAGCGGCAAGGGACCACGGAAGATTTGCTTAGACAGAATTTGACAATCTTGTCCCCGACAATTCGTAGCCATACTGGGCCCATCAAGATCGGAAGAGCGTCGGTCCATGATGTCCTGTTGCAGAGCCCTCATCAGTCATACCCCTAGGGAGTTACTATACTTTTACTCCCTATTTTTGTTATTTTTGCTCAACATTGAGGACAATGTAGAAATTAAGTGTGGGGGATGTGTTTACTTGTGTTTAATCTATTTGACTGATATATTTTTGATATCACTTGGTCTGTATTTTAAACATGTACTGCCGATCTGACTTGTGTCGTTCAGTCTTACTGTTTGTCCTGTGTTTCTTGTTCAGTGTCTTATGTGTTTTATGTTCAGTCCTTTATGTTAGTTGTTCTATGTTTAGTTGTTTAGTTGTGTTCTATGTCTAGTTGTATTTTGTGTTTTGTGTATTGTTTAGAGTGTCTTGTGAGCATATGAGAGAGCAACTCATAACCTTAAAGTATTAGACCTTACTGGAGTATTGCTGTGCTGGAATTAGGATCTTAAGCAATGCCGGAAAACAATAGATCAGTGCTATAGGCCTAGAGAGACTCATAACACGATTGAATTAGTGAACTCGAACCTTTTATTTATTTGCTTTCGCTTGGAATTGGTTATGACTGGACTAGGTTGACAATTCAACATGGTGAGATTTTTGAGCCCTTGGCTGACACATCTTATTCAGTCTCACTTCCTTTGTTCTTGTGTGACATTCATCTTTAGGTTTGTTTCTCTAGAACTTGCTCTATTTCTCTTTGAGGCTGCATTGATACGTACATAACATGAATATGATTAAAGCACTCTTTCTTGATTAACCACTTTAGCCAAAAAGCCTACCTTGTCAATTAATTATCTTTTGCATAACCCCTTTGAGCCTTATAGCCTATTCTTCTTTCTTCAAACCCCTTAATGCTAGCTCAAGCCAAAAATAATGAATATCCTTACCTTATCGACGGACTAGTGGATTGTAAGTTGATTTTATTGCGTGAGGTGGAAAAGAAGTAAGTATGGGAGAGTGTTTGTATTGACAAGGGCATGATAAGAAAAAAAAAATGAGAAAGCAATATCTGGGCTGGTGTGGTTAGATCTGTACCAAGATGGAAGAGAGAAAAAAATGAAACAATAATGATTTGTGGAAATCGAGCATGAAAAAAAAAAGGAAAAAAAAAACAACAGAGAAGATGAAGTACTGAAAGAAGTTGAAAGGAAGGGTTGATGGTTATTGAATTAGAGAGATGAATTATCTTCAGAGATTGGGACATGTTATTGAAAAATGTGATGATAGAGGTTTCGAAAGATAGAATAGTGGTTTCACGTGATGAAAGTGCTTAAATATCATAAATTTGTGTTCCACTAGCTCCAACAGTTTATTAGCCTCACTTACCAAATTTTCCCACCTTAATCCTTAGCCCTATTACAACCCTTCAAAGATCTTATCATTTGTGTCATGTA
Source organism: Nyctanthes arbor-tristis (assembly GCA_963692815.1). Classification (NCBI taxonomy): domain Eukaryota; kingdom Viridiplantae; phylum Streptophyta; class Magnoliopsida; order Lamiales; family Oleaceae; genus Nyctanthes; species Nyctanthes arbor-tristis. Next base: position 8,496 of record CAVNYN010282340.1, on the reverse strand, counting down.
TGTGCACCGGAGTGGTGGAGAATGAGAAATTTTGCAAGCCTATGATAGAACTCTCCTTAGATAGAATTTTGAGCATAAACACTTAACATTTAAACACTTGAGCGAGGAGTGAACTTATCCGTGAGGGCAACCTATCTGGGTTGCGCCATTCCAAGTAAAAGCTTGTCTCATGTTCTAACGGTTGCTTGAGGACACTTGTTCATGACATTTTATGAGTTTTGAAAGGTTGACCAGTACTTGAGAGAGAAAAAGAGTGATAACTTCTCATAATTCTTGCAGTGCTTGAGAGACTTTTTATTAGGCAAGCCTACTCCGGACTGAATGAAAGAAAGTGTATCATGAGTTGTTGTCTCATATGCAATGAAAGTTGAAGTATTGTGTTTTTATTCTTTTATTTTGTATTGATTGTTGTTCAAGGACGAACAACGGTTTAAGTGTGAGGGAGTTCAATAGTTTGTTATGTGTCGTGTTTTAATCCCCTAAATGTATAGTTAAGTATGTGATATTATGCTAAAAAGTTCATTTTTACACTTGAGTTACTGAATTACAGGCAAAAATCCAAGATGACATCAAGTTGGATGAATTTGGACCAATTAGGCCAGAGTTACAAAATTTGAGGGCCAAAAAGAACGAAGCAGAAAGATGAAGGACAAAGAATGGCCCGCCGGATGGTATGCGGCCACATGGGGTATCCATGCTGCCACATGCGTTGACAGAAAGGTTGGAAAAGCCATGCGGCCTTTGTGTGGCCTGCCATGCAGCGACACGCGTAGCGGGGAAACTTGGAGGGACCGCATGCGGTCGCACGTGTCAGGAATGCGCTGGGAAGCGGCTACGTCAGAAAAGCAGAATGTTTTCATGAAGACCCGTGCGGCCACATGGTTATGCTATGCACCCGTACAATGCAACCAGAAGATGGACAGGAAGTTTGCTAAGAGACCCATGCGGCCGCATGGGTGGATCATGCGCCGGCATGTCGAAAATTCGAGATTTTTCTTAGTTTCCCTTTTTAGGTAGAACTCTTGGTCGCGGCAAACCTATTACACGATTTTTTTACCTTCTCCTTATGATGGCATAGACCATATAAAAAGGGGCTAACCTAGTATTGAGGAGAGAGACTTTTAGCATATACATTTACGTTACAAAAAATACTTGGTTTTCTAGAGGAGTTAGTTTGGGGTTAGGAGAAAAGTTTTGGGGTTGAAGGAATATTGGTGCAATCTTCTTCTCCAGCTTTACTCATTAAAACCCGGTGATGTATTCTTACTCGTGTATGCTTAATTTTATATATTCAATGAGTAACTAAACATCTTTTCTTAGGACGAGCAATGTAACCCCTTTGTGAACCCTAGTTATATGTTTGTTGATTCAAATTATTAAATTGGTTTCTAGTTAATTTTTTGTCGTTGCTTCGTGTTGTTTTCACTTATTAGAGCTCAATAGGTGGATGTTTATTGGTTTGTGTTGAACTTGAGAGAGGAATGCATGAATTAGAATTAAGCGATAGAGAACATTAATTTGGACAAGACAAAGAGAGTTGCTTGTAGTTGTACGGTCACATAGGTTGAACTTCGGGGATGTTTATATGAGTTCTTACTGTTAATGCACTTAAAAGGGTTGTCAACGCACTCACTTAGAGATAGTTGAGGGGACCAAATTTAGTAGGGTTAACTAGCTTCGAGGGGGTAGTTAATTAATTATGTGAAACTCGATCATTAACTAGGAGTGATTTGTTGAATCAATAAATGTGTAGCTAGGGGAATCGATGGTGGTGAAATTGTGAGTCTCAAGTTCCTAAAATTATTGAGAAAACTATCACATTCAACTTCACAATTTTAATAGCGTAATTTCTTTATTTGTCGTTTTAGTTAGTTCAATCTTAAACAAAATCTGAATTTCGATCGTTTCAACTAAAGCATGAATTGAATTCTCGGTACTTAAATCATTCCTCATGGGAACGATAACCCAGACTCCTTGTCCATTATATTACTTGTTCGACCCGTACACTTGCGGATTGCGCACACTCATTTTTCAGCGAACAAAAGATCAGCACGATGCCAGCGATAAGAGCAAAACAAGTTGCATGATATTGTTTCCCATTTGCTGAGGTCTGCAAAAAAATATACAAGTTAGAAACAAATCCAAAGTATTTGCCAGATCTATACATCCCTAGATATTTAGAACACACAATAATTGTACCAAATGAGGTAAAAAAACGAATTTTGGAGGGGAAATTTGGTAGCTCATTTTCTTGCTTTTGACCTTTAGAATACCAAGTTCTACACATTTAATTCTTTGTTGTACTTAGCCTATGTATCTTCAAAAAACTTTTGCGATAAAGATCCAACCATTGAAGAAGATAATTAATCGAAAACGTAAGTCCTGTATTATACAGAATTGATTCAAAAGGAATAAAATTCAACAATTTTTTAGTACCAAAACTTTTTGTGCTGGCAACTAAAGAAAAAAGTTGACATCTTCCATGTGCAAAAAGATTTAATTCAGACAACTTCTCATATTTGCAATTGCGAAATATTTTACCGTCTCAAGCTCTCTGTTATACAAAACCTACATCTAATGCACCATCAAATGAAGACAAACACAATAATTGCATATCTCCATGTAATAATTAAAATATCTAATTTTTCCTCCATCAATAATATAGCATCAAAACTCAATCCAATTTGACTTTCAAAGTATATTATGCAAAGGAGTCTGTTTCTCTAGCATTTACTCTCTAGTATTTACTATCTTCTGATTTTTTCTGCATAAATTCGCCAAACCCCTTAAACTCACGCACTTATTGCTCAAATAAATCCAAATACAAGTTTCATGTGTAAACAAGTTTGTTTGTTGAGTTAAAACCAAAATTTGACGTCAACAACCTTGATGCATAAACTTGAGTATATGATAACTTGTATATATGGGTATGGTTTATAGTGAAATTTTAGTACCTAGTTTATGGGTAACTATGACATCATTTGAAGGTCCATAGAAGTTTTTATGGCACTTTCCATACCGCCTGTCAGTTTTACCCGAGAATAACTTTGGCTTATCAAATGATAGTTTCATGAGCTCTTTTGTGTGATAAATCTTTTTGGGATAATTTTTATGGTTTAAATTTAGTTATCTATGTTGTTGCTCTAATTGGTGTGCTACGATCTAGTTAGGAGTAGATATAGAGATGTAGAAAGATAAGAGGATGAGTTGATTTTCATTATGTAAATAAAGTATTTAATAAAATGCCTATATGAACTCATTTATGCAATGAATGGAGGTGATGAAAGTAGTTGTGTCTCAACTATGGCTTAAATTTAATAAGAATTTGGTACATGGAATTAAAGTGTGATATTTCAAGCAAATATGTAGAATTTGTTAATTAAAGCATGTCAATATTATATGTTTATGAGAGCTAAACCTTGGTTGCTTAAATGTGAGTTAAGATGTAATCATTACATGAATTTTCTAAGTCAACGAAATGATATAAGGACTTTGTCTCTTACTTACTAAATGATTATGTTAGGATTCATGGCATATTAATCTTGAAAGTAGTTAAAGGCCTTCCACTCGCTAAAAAGTTGAACACTTGAGGTATATGTTGAAGGACGATGTATAAGTAATGTGCTATGTTGTTAGCTTGTTGATGAATGATTAATTGTTAAATGTGAATGTTATGAATGATGCTTACATTATCGGGTATATGCTTATTGTATTTAAGTACATATCCATGAACCCATTAATAGCATGTCATGTCATTTCATTATGTAACATACATGGTCGTGATTTCAAAAGGATAAAGTTTTTTTCTATCAAAATTGAAAGTAATGTTACCTCTTCAGCGGTATTGAACGAATGTTTACAATTTCAGTGGTGCTACGCGTAGAATTGAAGCTAGTTTTAAATAAGAATGGCCAGGGCCGAAGCTTGCATTTGAGTTCAATGAGAGCGACGACATACAAGAGCTAACAAGTCAAAAATAATAAAATGTTGTAGTATAAAAACACTACTAAAATAAGATACCTTACAAATGTTCATTTCGAGTTTTCATATTTTGAAGTCTTTATAAAATAACTTCATTGTCAATCTACAAAAATACATCTTCTTCCACATAAACAATGAGACTATCATTCATCCAATCATCAACCATTCGTTCGCCCAACCGAATGACAGAAGACACTCTCTCAACAGGGAAATAGACTAGTTACTATAAGTCCTAAAAATAAACTACAACCAATAAGTTAAAAAAAAAAAAATTAGAAGTACTTAAAAATCAAGCGATTTAGAGAGAGACTCCTAATTTCACCTGTTAGCTTAGTGTAGTATAGATATAAATCACAAACCCAAAACAGATAACATAGATAGATATCTATCTATTCTAAAATATTCCAAAATAAAATTTAGAGTTGAAACACTAGTCTACTACCAACTTTATTGAAGATATTACAAGTACACTGAAAAGGAAAAAGAAATAAAGAAAGAAAGAAGCACTACTCTAATTGTTTAAGAGGCTAAAAGTTACCACCCTAGCAAGTGAAATTTCACAGCACGGATCAAACAAATTCACATACAGTCGAAGATGGAAGTGAATTCAAAATTGGAGAACTGAGAAGCCCTAGAAAAAAGAACGATGGAACAAAGAAGCAAATTTGGTTCAATTGGATTATGATATGAACGACTGCAATATTAATTCTCTTTTGGGTTTGTTTAGTTGGACCCGAAGTTGGCCCAGTTGGTCAATTGATTTTCTAGATTTTTGGATTGTATATTTGTTGTAGGAATTATTCTAATTTTGTCTCTAAATGTAAACTTTTTACAACATTTGGGCTTAAGACAGTGTGAACCGATATAAAGGAGTCTACAATTTCAGTGATGGTGCTTGCCCTTACTGTGCCTTAATGGACCTCACCCCTGAGAATGGCTTACTGCATTTTAATTAACTAGATGATAAATCAGATAAACTCACGATAGAAATGAAGTTTTTGGAATGGAAATCGAAAGTTTTCAAAAGAATGATTCTTAAAATGTTAAGTACAATGTGATACGTACTTTTTAAAAGTTAATGCATTTCATATCATCAGCATTTCTCACGTCTATGGAGTTTATTTACTGGGCGATAGCTCGCCCTTCTCTTATTTTCCCTACCTTAGAAGTGATGAGAGTTAGATGGTACGAAGAGTTCACTTGAAGGCAAGGCGGACATAGTCACAGAATAATACTCTTTCTAGCTAGTCCAGGTAAAGAAAGACTTATTTAAATTTTAAATCTAATTATTTGGTTCTTTTATGAGTTATCCTACTTTTAGTAGAGTTTTGATATATTCCACATGTTTTTGAGATGTTACTTGTTAATAATTTTAAATTTGAATTTACTAGTCTTCCAATAATACGAATATTGAACTTCCTTTATGTTTAATTGTGGAGAGTTAGGAATAGGTTAATGGAGGATATGATGGTTGTCGGTTATTGTTGTTGAATACTCTTTCTAGCTAGTCCAGCTAAGAAAGACTTATTTAAATTTTAAATCTAATTATTGGTTCTTTTATGATTTATCCTAATTTTAGTATAGTTTTGATATATTTCACGTGTTTTTGAAAAGTTACTTGTTAATAATTGTAAACTTGAATCTACTAGTCTTCCAACAATACGAATATTGAACTTCCTTTATGTTTAATTCTGGAGAGCTGGGAATAGGTTCACGAAGGATATGATAGTTGTTTGTTATTGTTGTTGAATTTATTTTGCTGTCTGAGTTTCTACCGTAGATTACCTATGTCTTATTTATATGGGAGACTACCGAAATTTCTATAGAATTTGCCACAAGAGGAAAAATGAATTTATTATTCTATATTCTTAAAATTAAATGAGGGTTAACATTTCAAAATTTGGGCTACTTAAACTATAACGTTATATTTTCACGAATTAAAATATTTAGTAAAATAACTAAAGGAAAAGAATTATAAAAGACAACATAAGATATTAAATTCACACAAAAACTATTTATAAAAATCGGCAAAACATGGAGCCCTTCTAATCTTGGACATTATTCTTATCTAAAAAAATAAATTTCATCCGTTGATTAACAATTTTAAATGAAACTAGCTTATTCAAACCAGAATCTTGTTTTAAAGATAGAAGAAGATAAAGGAAAATTGAATTTAGAACAACCAAATCTAATCAAATCAATTTAAATTCCTATCTAAAGAAATTAAATCTCATCTGTCGATTAGCAATTTCAAATCAAGCTAGATTATCACAAAACCAGAATCTTGAGATCGGAAGAATAAAAGAAGATATGGGAAAATTGAATTCAAAACAAACAAATCTAATCAAATCAACTTAAATTGAAACAACAAGAATTACTGCAACGAACCTAAAATGTTTAAAATATCTCCCAAAATACAGTTTTGATGAGAAATCCACCTCAGATTAGCTACGTCTATATATTACATATAAATAGTACACATATATATATATCTCTCTCTCTCACACACACACACATATATATTACACATATACCACTTTACACGGATGACAAACTCCCTTTGACCTGTCAAGATCCCTGTAGTCTAATGACATCTTAATTAGGTTCTTAAACCCTTCGTTAAGGGTTCAATTCCCCTCCCCTGCAATCCCTTCTGTATCAAAAAGAAACTCCCTTTGACCTCACCAAAAATAGATGTCAAAAGCCGGAAAATATCTTCCATGGAGGCTTTGCACTAGGGTGGACATCAAACAATGCTGATCCAGTTGCAACTTGCAAGGATGGCGACTTCCAACGTACTCAAAAGATACACTTCCACGTACTCAAAAGATATACTAAAGTTCATACTCATATATATGCCAACAATCAACCATGTTTTCCTGAATTAGAGGATAAATCGATAAGAACAATTCCACAACAAAACTTCTTGAGCAATAAGTTAAATACTATTTGGACAAGGGTTGAGGTTTGCTCCCTTTCCCCCTCATCTTTGTTATCTAATACAAACTTCGAGTCATCAAATGCTTTCCAACTCGACTGCTCTCAGAGAGAAGTTGGACCCAAATTAACACCATCTCACATTAATCCTCAAATTCGTCAACAGTAATAAAACAAGACAACAAAAACGAGAGAGAGAGAGAGAGAGAGAGAGCACGTGAGCGTCTGGAGCCAGGCAGCCACTTCCTGCTGAGCAAACCAAATGAAAAACAAGATCTAAACTGCTTGTTTAGTCACAGATTATGCTTAGTACACACGTCTAGCAAAATATAATTGTGCGAATAAAATAATAACAAAAAGTAATAAACTGATTTTCTGTGCATTTTTGAAATGCTATTTTGCCTTTCCTTTTCCTAGGATCTATTTTACATGAATCTACATCTCAACCTACTCACTCAACACCAAATTTATTCATTGGAGGCTGCACAATATTCTTACTTTTCTGCTTGCTACTTGAACAGAGATGATTGTAATGAAAACACTACAGTTAGACGTCTCAGACTGCTGCTCCTGGCCCTAATTCCATTTCACATGATGTCTACGACTGCAAGGAATTCCAGCAAATGTAAGAATATTAAGACACTGATATTACGCAAATTGAGAAAAATAAATAAATAAAATCCAGGTTATATCAACACATTATCAATCTGCTTCCCACCAAAAAAAAAAATAGAGGAAGGAAAACACATTATCAATCAGAGGTCATCAAAGACATCAAGTTACCATACATGAACACAGCCTAATGCGTTTTATGTCTACTACACGTTACGCCCTTGTTAGCGTCCTTACTATTTCAAAATACAAATAGATTACGTGGGATCTACATATATTAAATCAATCACATCAATAGATTACGTGGGATCTACATATATTACAACCACCACTTATTTATACTGACTCCATAAATAGAACGCTAACTGGCGCTATCAATTTTTAATAGATTGAGATTTTCATTTAAAGAACTCTCCCTTTGGTATAGTGACAAAGTTTGATGGACCAAGTTTTCCATTAATTTAGCAAACGTACAAACCAAAAGCAAGTCCATATGAGTAAACTACATTACTGACGTTGTAACAAGTCCATATTACTGATGTTACAAGATACAATATAAATTCAACTAATAGGAATTGCTTAAATCAAAAGTAACATAAGAGCACAATTAATGTGGATTGGGTCCCCCCCCCCCAAAAATTGCTGTGTAAAATTACCTCTTTTTTTTTTCTTTTTTTTTCTTCTTTTTTTTTGTTTGGGGGGGGGGGTTTAAGGAGGGGCTAAAACCTTTCAACCCGATAAAATAACGCCAGGTGTCCAATTCATATCCCTCCCCTCCCCCCCACCCCAACCCCACCCAAAAAAAAAAAAAGGCTTCCCCCCCTCACATTATTTGGAAATAGGGTTTTTCCCCCTGGTTTTTTCCCCCTACATTAATCTTGCTCTAACACTAAAGCTTGTAATTTTATTAACATAACACTAATTTTATTCACAACCAAGAAAGGAAGATGTAGAATTCACAAGATG